>CABFOQ010000580.1:0-17748 GCA_900660455.1 Gephyroberyx darwinii | reverse complement strand
TTAACATATGCAATGTTTAAAGATGTCCCGCTGCGTTTCAGAGCCTACATGTTACCGATTTGACCGGTATATTGGTTTTACAGACCGGATACTTTTCTCCCATTTCTTTAAGGAATCCTTTAATCAGATTCACTGCTTTAACCTTTGAAGCTGCTATAACAGCACAAAAAAAACTGATGATTTTATAGAGCATATTGTTTTCAATGTCAAACGTTTTCCAGCGAACGAGAAAAGCTGCGATTATTGCGAACTTTCAACTGCATAGAAATTCCACGCTTTTGATGGTATAAGTACTACAAGTGAAAACAACAAAAAAGCCTCACATACTGCGAGTCAGGCGCTTTGCTGGTGTGGCTTCAACTTCTGACATAAACGCTACAGACATTTGCCCGGAGTGCAGCAGCAGCACATTCCTCCTCTATCACTTAACCAGTTGTTAATTTAAGAAAATTCCACAACAGGGTTGACTGAGCTGCACCACGTGTGGCCAGCAACAGAATCCAGAGGAAAATATATTCCACCCCTGAGCTCTTTCCCCTGAATTATGTATGCAACGGAGTGGATGCACCGTGTTCTGCTGCACTAAATGACCTTTCATGATAATTGTGGCCCAGTGTCCTAGGGCTTTCAGCCCAGGAGTGGGCATTATGCAACTAGGATGACTACACTGTACTGTATGTTAGTTTCAAATGTCAAACATGTCAAGGGTAACAAGGCTGGATGAAGAGTGTCCCTTTCGTTGCATCTTTTATGGAAGCAGACTTAGTATGCTCGGCCGCCTCGCTTGTTAGATGAATTTCAGTACGACTCTGCACTGATAAGGTGGCCTGGGACTCTGCTGCCCCCGAATGAAAGGATGTTAATTGCAATTCGACAAAATTCTCTAGCAGTAATCAGTCTCTTACAGGATGTACGTGTGTGTTTGTTGTGAATCATTGCACGTAGGGTCTAAAGAATGTAAACGGCTGGTATGGACAAAATGCGCTGTCTTCTTTTTCAGATTACTACGTGCACTATACGCTGCTCTTTGGGTTAAAGTCAGTAAGGCGATCTAGATGGCGTTACATCATTTCACTATTGAACGATGCTATTTGTCAGCAGGGTCTAATTTGACCTTCATTCTAGTAACAAAATACCAACCGCTTTCATGACCCTCTTCTACGCAGTGGGATCACATTAGACAGCATATATGACATTAACCTGGGTTCATCTGAAGGCAATAATACTGCCAAACTTTTATCAGTGGCCAATGAAGCCCAAACAATTACAGGCCTTGTGCTGGATCGAGTCAAATGGTTGTTACTGAAATGTCAAATTTGCGAATACAAACTTCATATTCACCCATAATTGATGTCTGGGTATAACTACTAGCATTTATACTTCCCATCAGCAAACGTTTTGATGTTATCCCAGCCCTTTGATGTAGCGCTGATGCAAGGATAACACTGCGGTCAACCACCGACGGGTGTTGACAGTTATGGCTCATGATTGCTCGTGTCTTGTGCGTTTCCACGGCCACCGCGTGACATCGAACTCACGATGACCCCCCCCCCCGAGAGCAACACTGATGACCACGCTGCTATCATGCAAGGACCAGGACCCGCGGTCACAAGCTGTCTCTCAGGATTAACAGTTTTAACAGGTCCTGACAGCAAGCGCCACATGATCAAACGGGCTTTACAGGAAGAAAACAACAGGTTTCATTTCATATCCATGATACTTTTGTGCTGCATATACATTCTCTACTCCACAACTACAAACATGTAGTGTAAGAAATAAGGCAACAGTAAACATGTTGTCTCCCACGAATGATGCAATCCCCCTCTGGGCCAATCAGTAACAAATACGTCTCCTTGTTTTGACCTGTAATTGTAACACCCCCCTTGGGCCAATCAGTGCAGTGTTCAAAATGGCGGCACGCAGTGGCAAGATGTATCATGTCAAAATCTGACCTGCGGTACGTGAACTATTGCGTGTGAAGGATGGGTGAACGAACGAATGGATGGCTGGAGATCGATCCATAGTCCGCAATTCCGCATCAAAACAGACCCCAGACCAGGCCAGGTAGGCATTACTTTCACACTTCAAGGGGAGGAGGCACAGAGAAAGCTCATTGGTTAAAAATAAGTGCTCTTGCTCGCAGGCGGTTGTCTAAACCACATTATAGCCCCGTGTCACACCAGGCAAGGGGCAGCGGGGCCTGCAGTTGTCACATGTCACCACAAGACTACCTCTGGTCAGACCGGCTGGAGCTGCAGGCATGTCCGCCTTGCACACCGGGAACAGAGAGCATTCAGACGTCAGGATATAAAGACTCAGTGGCATTTCTTTGGCCGCACACTGTGAAAGCTATCGATCGGACTGGGGATAGTTGTCACAGTGTGTGCATCATTGTACTTGAAATGGCCGCCATGGCTCCTGTTTCTCTACTTTAAAGAGGAGCATGTCAAGAAGCCCTCAGCCCTAAATGCTGTTTTGTTCTCACCTAGACTGTGAGTGATTACCCCATCGTCTTCAGCTCATTAGATACTTGATTCTAATGCTGTGCTTTGATTTGACTTATATACCCGCCTGTCCAATTATTTAAAACAACAAAACTTTCCAATAGCACCTCTCATTGAGGCTCTATTATAGCATGTCTTACGAACTCAGGTACGTACACACATAATGTATCCCATGTGCTCCTTTCCTCACACAGCCAAACTACTGGTACATGTGGTATGCATGACAAAAACTATTTAAACATCAATACTATTCTTCTGTCTTTGCTGGGAAACACTTTGGTCATGATCCCCAAAGGCCATTCGTTTCTCTTGGATGAACAGTCTCTCATGAGAACGACACTACTGGAGAAGCATCCAGTCTACGCCAGTCACTCTCTCCCAAGCTCCTCCCATGTGGGAAGAACGGGGAGGGTTGAATGTCCAAGGACAGCCTTGTTCTAAGAGGTACCTTCCCACCGTGTTTTTGTCAACATCGGGATCAACTCCAAGTTTATTGCATGAAATCCGTTCCCTGATCTGAATTTTTTTTTTTAAAAATTTATTTTTATTTTTTTAAATTTAGATTAAAGACTGCCACATTTTACTTTCAGCACAGCATCTTGCATGTTGTGCTGAGATGGACGAGGGCCCAAACACATCAAGGCCAACATGTGTGAAATTGGGTTCCATGCTGAGTCTTTCAGATGGTCAAGTCAGCCATCTTCTGTTTGTGTGTGTGTGTGTGTGAGAGAGAGAAAGAGAGAGAAAAGAGAGAGAAAGAGCAAGCAAAACTAGCAATAAGCGAGTTTCCACTTGTTTTCATCTACATCATCTCAGTAGCAGAGCTCGGTGTCCTCCGGCTGACTTCATTCTGAGGACAATGTCACACTCAGTAACTCTCAAAACAAGGGTGTTGACAGTTTTGGGATATACTATGTATCATCTCATACATATCAACGTTGTTTTAAAGTGCTCCTTTAATAGCAGCAATAACAAAAGCCTCATTGGTTTCACCGCGTTGGTTTCAGCAGTGTGCTCCCTGCACCCTGCTCCAGGGTCAGAGAACGCATCATCTATCAGGCCTTGTTAGAGCGACTGTCAGTGACGAAACCTCACTGTGTGTGGGGCAATAAAACACTGGCCATGAATCTGATTACCAGGGATCTTGACTGATCAAACCTGTGTTGACGACATAAAAATAGAATGGCACGGCATTCAAATCCTATAATCGACTCTATAGATGTTCAGAGTCGATACCATCAGTCTAGGCTGCACATTTCTCACTATTGCACTGATGCAATTGTGAGAAATGCGCTCACTGGATGCATTTCAGTCTTCCCTTTTCTGCTATTATTTCAAAATCCTATTTCATTTTTATCTCATTTCACACCGCACAGCCGCATTGCTCCCATGGACAATAACGAAAAACAAAAGGATTCGGCAACAAAAGAGCAGACACGTATTTAAAACCCTGAAGATATCTGCTAAACTTTTTTATGAGGGTGTTCTGATACAGCGGAAAATGAAATGATGCACGAGAGAGAGAATACTGTGAGTTATTTTCTGTCCCTCGAGACGAGCCTCTTGTTTTGACAAGTGAGATCAGCAGACAGCCAGCTCTGACCTCTCTCTATTCTCCCAGAGTGCATCACCGATGTTTAGGCCAGCCTTCATCGATGGATGGATATGATCTACTATATCAGTTCCTTCCCCAGGAGGAAAGGAGGTCACTACAGCTGTGGGTCTATGGGTATTTAAAGAAAAAGGTAATGGCATGGTATCTATAATTGAGCATTCATACCCACAGAGCTAATCCCACCCTCTGCTAAGCTGTCACATGCCAACATTAGTCAGTGATGCTCCATTTACGCAGACAATGACTCTAATATACAGTATGTGCCTCTGCAAGCTATTGGTCGGAATGATTTGTAAAGCTGTGATTTGCCACATAGACAATTTAATTCCTCGCTTAACTGCTACTAGCCACCCAGTAATTGCTTTACATGCACTTTAAATGGGATTCATGCATTTTTCAAAACCGTGCTGTCGCATCCATGCAGAGCGATTTTGAGAGCCATCACGGATACCGTTCAGAAACAGATGATTTGCATGGAGGGGCAGCAGGGGATGGGTCTCTGGGACCAAGAAGGGAAGAGCAGTTTCTCAGAAAAAAACATGAGAAGGACATCAAATATGGATGTCGCAATTTCCCACAGGCCAAGCAGAGTAAAAACGAATATGCCCATGTGTCCCTGACAATCACCTCCATCAAGACAGGAGTTGAAGCGGCGCCTCCGGGGGAGCTGTTGAGTAAAGAGTATACAGTATATCTTAAGGAGGTGCAAGATCTTAAGGAGTGACCTCAACACTGTTATTCATCAGTAACTAATATCAAAATTGTAAAAAATAATGATGTGGGAGTGGCACTCCCCAGAATTCCTATACTTTACTTTTTTTAAATTTCTATATGGAGTTGGAGAAATCCCTGACATTTCCTCTAGTTTCAATAAAATTAAAAAGGGCTGCACACATAACTGGGTGAGCAAGCAGGTGCCGCTGACTCTGTAGCACCTCTCCTCTCGAGCTTGAAGTACTAAAGCTGGTGGTGACAGGTCCTATGTCACCTTCCCATTTTAATTCAGCTGCGGTTGGTAGAGAACAACCATCCCAGCAATTCATCAGTGCCATAAGACTATAAACACATCACCCGCTGCAATCAGACTGCAGAGAGCTCATGGCTCACAGGTCAGATTCAATACTTTATTGCCATATCCACCAGGTTGCTAGGATATGGATCAACTATTTCCATATACCGCCATACATATTACTGATAAAGAGACAGAGTAGCACCTTGGTGTCAAGGCAGGAATGATGTGAGTTGGAGAGAAAAACAATGAGCCCCATGAACATTTTGGGAAATCTCAAAAGTATCTTTAATCTGTTTGTGAGGATAATGAATGGTGTGCAATCCACAAAGTACATATATTGCACAGCCGGGGAATTTGTTCGTATAACCAGCTCATGTTTGATGAATGTCAAATCTTCTCCGCTGTTATACTTTGTTCTTGGCATATTCACAAATAGCTTCCGTTTTCCAGTAATACAGCTCATCGATTCACAGATTTCCTTTGACAGCCGGCAACGCAGGAGCATCTCGCTCGTCAAATGATTTATTAAAGGTAGTCCATGCTGGTTTTACAATGCACTACATAATATCCACTATGGGCTGTGTAAAAATCAATGAGGAGCAGTTACCACATCTTGATTGCAGTAAATGAATCAAATTAAAATCAGTCAAAAGTAATGGTGCAGTTGCAGAGACACGGGAGAGAGTTGAGCACTATTGACATTGGGGGTGTAAAAATTAATTTTTAGTTAAAGATTTCTCCTATTAATCTGTAATGGTAAGACATTGATTTAAATTTCATATAAAAGGTGTGATTTCACAAAGGCAGCTGCATTAAAAAATTCAACAAATGTTTTCTGAAATGTTTTCACTCAGCAAATGAATGAAATTTGCTTTTACACATATTTTAAGGTACAACTGTTCGCATGAATAGATGTACAAAGCACATTAATTTGTACATCAAAGTGGGAAATTGTGAACTGAGTTGCTGATGGAGAGAGATGATTGATTATATCAGCGGTTCTTGAGATCTAAATGCTCCCAGATGCTGCTCTTGTTAAAATTTAATACATGTTTAAATTTATCAGAGGTGACCATGTCAGGGTCCTTTGCAGAAATCCACACTTCATTTTAGAATATTACTTTTTTTTTGTAAGTAATGCGATTATGTGTCCTGAGTTTTTCTCAGCACCATCAGATATTTGAAATAAACTTATATCTTTAATACCAAACATAAAGTTGCATAAAGTAAGAGTTTTAAAAGAAATATATTTGGTGCGGTGTAATAAATGAACAAAAGCCAACATTCAACATTTAACTGGACATTAGGCTACTAGACACTTTTCTCAACATGTCACGACTTTATTCTCATGATATTATGACATTATTCACGCAATATTACAACTTTATTCACGGAAAATTAATACTTTATTTTGTAATAGCACTGAGTTTATTCTCAAAATATTATGACTTTAATCTCCTAATTTTATGACTTTATTTTCGAAACATTAGGACATAACATCATTCTCAAAACTTTACGACTATTCTCGTAAAAGGCCTATTATAAGATTATTCTCGAAATATTACGACTTTAATCTTGTAATGTTAGGACTTAATTCTCGAAATCTGAGATTATTTATTTTTAAACAGTGGCACTAAAACGCCGTCATACAGAATAAATCAGTGTAATGATGAATGAAGGGAACCTACTTCAGCCTGGTTGTTACCATGCTTTAACAATGATTTCATACATTTCATAATTAGATGTTTCCACAATTTGTTCAATCCATTAATCACATGAAAGTTTCACATGATGTCTCATTAGTATCATTTTACTCTAAGCAGGCTCACATTGTAAGACCTCCGCCGTTTGCATTCACAGTGCATAAAGTGCACATAGTAATTGAACTTGAACTGTATTCCTTTACTTCAATATAAGAAAGTATTTCTTTATATGTCTGTCGTATATGTGTGTCGTGCTCAGACTGCCACCACATTATCTAACCCTCTCCCTCCTTTATGATGAGTCACAGGCCCATGCCCAACCTGAGGCAAGGGAGCTCAGGACAGGGGAGGGTTGTGATTTGAATTTAGTGGCAGTCAGGGAGGGTGTGGAGGGAAAAGGGCAGTTTATTTTAGGATGCCTCTCTACCAGTGGGTAGATTTGTCAGAAATCATTTAGAGACACTTGAGTGGAACTTAAAGGAAAATTCCATCCTCAGATCCTCTTCCACTGTTATATATCACTGATCTGTGATGTTGAAAGTTATTTGGGGATGAAGTTTTGTAATTTACCTTTTTATTGTAAGCACTTTCCTTCAGCCTTCCTCGCTTACTTCTACTTTCAGTTAGTGATTGCCTACATTTCCCAGAATGCCTTTTGACTAACTCCAGAGAACGGGCATGAACTTGCTGCTGTCATTTCAGACAAAGCTGAAAGATGGGGAAATTTCCAATTGCTCCGACCTAGAAGCATTCACACATTCAGCTTGTTGGGAAGCCCTTGGCTATCGCTAGCTAGCTCCATAGCAACAACCCTCTAACAAGTTGCTTTGTCAACCAAACAAACAATTATTATTTTTATTAACTTGGACTGTGGACTTTGGTAGATTCAGAGCATGTTTGACACACGTATTTGTCATTTGTTATTTGTACTGTCAGATGATATTGGAGCCTTCAGAAAGTTTCCATATTTCCTATTGGGAATTACCTCTTCAAGGTTGACGTGAAAGTTTTTTCCCAGTCAGAAGCTTGTATTTACAGTACCTCTCATGAGACCTGAATGCGTCATCAGCTGTGGGACTTGTAGGTGGAGAGAGCAAGGCAAACCTATGCTGCCTCCTACGCCAGCTGATAGCAATTATGTTTTAAAATATTGCCGTCTCATTGGTCAATAGGTGGTCATTTTGGATGTCATTAAACATATTTGTTGTTGACAATGCATGCAATCCTGTAACCCTATCTAAGGCTACTGCGCTCAAAACGCGTTGTTTTCAAATATTAAAGCTTTGTGAATTGTTCCCCAAGAGTAGCTGAGTTATTTTTGTTCCTCTGGGAATAGTGTGTGTTCTGAAATGTTTTGTGAGCGTCTCCAATCAATTTATGTATTTGAATTAGTTCTGAGTCCAATTCATAAAGTGCGAATCCATTTCATAAAAACACTGAACTGCAGCTGAGAGAGTTGTTTGGCTACCTGTCCAGTTCAGTTCAAAATAAAAGCACTTCTTACTCTTCTTTATTCTGCTGCCAGCAAGTTCAGATGCAATCTGCGCATTAGAGGTCTGAAAAGATGAGGGTTTGCTGCAGGAGCTCCACCAGACTTTGACATTAAGAGCATTGAAATTAGCCAAAGTAGAACGCCCTGTCCAATCTCTTCAGCTTCCCAGGCCACTTTACTTTCACTACTCTAGGGTTGAGGGAGGGGAGAAAAAAAAAGATATACGGTAGAGTAAGTGGAGCAAGCTGGCGGCTGATGGGCACTGGCGTGTCGTTGATGCTGCCACCTCATAGCCTTTCAGTGAACCTTGTGTAAACTGAGTGGAACTGGCATCGCAAAACCCCTGCTCACCATGAAAATGTCTCAGGGCTTTGATTTCTTGATTTCCCAACCTGTAGACTTTACAGTTGAAGTGGGAAAGCGGGTGACAGCAGTAAGAGGTTGAAGTGTTTGGAAATCAAGAGTTGATTCATAGAGCTCTTTTGGATATTTGTAATGGCCATTTTTGTTATTGCACATAATAATATAGTGGGAAACAGTGGGAAAGAGCTTCTTGAGAGGCAGGCAACGTGTTTTTTATTATTGTATAATATTACCTTGAGAAATTACATTGAAAATTTACAACTCTTAAGTCATAAATCAGGGTCGACGTCTTAGCCTTGGTCTGCCTCTCCCTGACTAAAAGGTTTTGGGTTTTCTGTGTTTTATAGAGATGAGGCCACTCTGTCTCATCCCCATGCATCACAAAGTCAAACCCCTATTAGAAAAATGGCCACTTTTGGATGAGACAGAGACTGGGAAAAGACTCCAATTGAAATGGCGCCTGCCAGATAAGGATGAGCTCAGAACACGATCAAAAAGGCAGACACGCTGCAACGCTAAATGCCGCTGCTCCCTTTTTTTGTACTTTTTCATGATCACAAAAATGTCACAGCAGTCAGTAAATTGAGTTAGATGCAATGGCCCGACTCCTGACTGCTGGCTGTTTTTGTCGGGGCTCGCTAGCTTTTTCTTCTTCTTCTTCTTCTTCTTCTTCTTCTCCCTAATCCTTACATAAGATATGGAACGATTTGATCAATGAGGATGAAAGTCCACCCGGAGAAAGACTCTGCACAGCTACAGAGGTAGCCTATCTTTGAAACGGCAGTATTTTTGAAATACCACGCTTAACAAACACATCCAACCGCCGGGCTCTCTCGGTTGCTCTCTGGCTACTGACGGCACAAAGCCATGATAATGTACTACAGAGATAAAGAGAGAGAAAGAGACACGAGCACATAAATAAACGCTGTAGTCTAAAACAGATAGAATTAAAATAATCAGCAGCTTCCAGCATGGGAAATGTAAATTTGCTTGCAAGGGCTTCACACGGAAAAAAGCCCTTTCCAGCGTTGCGAGGACGCTGTTGATGTTTTTGTCGTTTCCCCCTGGTTGAGCAGCATTTACCCTCTGGATGACATTGAGAAGCGCCGCCTCTACCGGTGTATCAACGTGAGTAATGAAATAAAACGTTAATTTGACTGTTCCTCGGTGTTCACCCCAGGTCATTGATCGCCCGGGGCACCAGCTGCTACACCTTGCTAAGCCACAAACCAACCAGCAAGGGGAGAGAACAGGGGGGAGAGAGAGAGAGAGAGATACAGAGAGGATGGAGAGATAGAGAAGACAAAGAAAGGGAAAGACAAAGGGAGAGATTGACCGATAATTATGTACTTGAAAGCACACACAGGATGTTCGACAGAATGTGCTAACGTGCCTCATGAGAGTGCACTGAATCCTGGGGTTCAGTTATGCACTCACACAGGGGGGAAAACTCACTTGTCTACACTGAAAAATGCAACCAATCAGATGCACTTCCTGTGCATTTGAAGGAAGACGTCAAATGTATAGTATATCTACAATATAAATAGAGAAGTATAGTAGAAACGTTCACATTGCATCAAACAGAATGTTTACCAGTGCATATACAGTAAAGCTGTCCCTGTCCTCTGACTTGTCAACAGCACAGTAAGTCCATAAATGGAGCGCTGGAAGCCGTTCCATCTCTCATCTGGCCACAAGTGACAAAGGGACTAATCTAACTGAGAAAGCCACACACAAACTCACTGCATACTTCTCTCCACAGATTAACAGAGCGAAGTGGAAAAAGGATGAAAAATAAAGTAAGTAAGATAAGAAGGGAGCACTTGAAAGCCTCTGAGTGATGGAGGAAGGGAAGAAAAAAAAATACTCAAGCGCAACATGGTGGGGAACCCTACTATTCTGGAAGTGGTGCGGCTCTAGGCCTGCTACCCCCAGCGGTGGTGAAAGCCCTCCTTTGAAGTTGGAAACGGAGACTGGAACTTAATCCTGTAAAATATAGTTCTAAATACAGCTGCATCAAAATTTCATTAGCTGGTGCCCGTGGCCTGCAGGCTCACTTTCACCAGTTTCACTAGGTGACATTCAACCTCTGCGCATTGATCCGATATGTGAGGCAATATGTTTCAACTGATTATGGACTCCTGAGGATATGTATGGCTGTTTCTGTTTCTGTGTGTTGTGAGCAGAATCATACTGGGACACTACTTGTAAAACCAGATAAAAAGACTCCTACATGTTAAAGCTACAATATGCAACTTTTTGGACATTAAAATAACAATAAATAAATAAGATATATTCTACATTATCAGCCTGTGTCTGGCTGTGACCTCATGCCTGAAATTGGCTTTTCGATGACGTTCAGGATGCTTTGGGGCGTATACCATTTGCTGTAGGCGTGTCGTATGGGCCGGCCAGCTCAGGGAAAGTCATGGCAACAACAACAATGAAGGAGAGTGGTTAGAAAAGGAAGAACAGCGAAGGAAACAGACAAGACCTGTTCAGAAACATGGCATCAACACTGATTTTTCCTTTCAGTTGCAGATTGTCTGCATCCATCGTCTGCTTGCCTGGTAGACAGCTCGTCAAGATGAGTGACAAGTGTCGGGGCGGGGACTGAGGGGGAGGAGAGCGGGACTAACAATACACTTCCTGCCTCAAGGTGAAAAGTTGAATATTGTAGCTTTATGAAACAGGCCAGAGACAACTTTTCCGTAACCATGACGACACAAAAAGAAGGTTAATTTCATCTGACGTGGGAGAATAGAGGCTGCTCAAGTGGTACACTCGAAACAGATGAAGGCCATAGTGTTTAGGACAACTACCAAATGCACCCACTGTTGTCAATCTTGCAACGTAGTTCTATTCATCCTAATGATGATATTAGGAGTGATCAGTTGAAAGCTAGCCCCATTCACATAAGAAAGAAACTCAACTTGTTCCAGACACAGACTGTGGCCTTCACACTGACAAACCAGCCGCCTGTCCCTGTGCACGCCGCTGTGAGCCCGTTCAATCCAGCGGCTCTAACGCTCAGCTGGAGGTCTGCATGTCGGAGCGCAGCGAGAGGCACCGAGCTCCGACTTATCTCCAGCCACTGATCATCGACCGGGGCCCCTTTCATCTGCACACTAAATTCACAAGCTCTCTTTTAATAGCCTCCAAAAATCGATGAAGTGGTTGAGTCAGTCAAAACCGACTGCCTTCAATCAATAAGAGAAATAAGGGTGAACAATGCTTTTCGTGGCGCTTTCATAATGCAGACGAACCGACTTGCGTGGTCACATGGGGAAAAGGCAATATCTACGATAAAGCAGGTAGCACTGTGTAAGGTTTAATCTCGACATTTGATGATAAGATGGTAATGGAATTTTCCTCCAAAAATATATGCTGGCTCTTTCCGTGACATTTAGCTCTCGCAAAGCAGAATTTCTTATTTCTTATCACATCTAAGCGCAGGTGTGTATGTGTTCTGGCACACAGAGACGTGAAACATTTAAGGCACTCTCCTACATACTCAACCTCTTCTACTCTCTTTAGGATTATGAAGATCCACTAGAATTAATGGGTCCCTTGACATTTGACACCTCCCCCTTTTCCTTCCTCAGCAGAAAGCCCTTCCCTCATGACTTTCCTGCAGAGTTTAGCAGTCCTCGGGCTCGATTACCGATGCTGTCACTTCCCATGTCTCACAACCCGCAGCCTCACGGCCGGGCTTTATCAAAATGCTGCTGCCGTCTGCATAGTTCAACCAGGCTATGTAGATGCAGACTATGTTGGACATCGCTAGCAATGAGACTGATTACACCCACATTGTTCATGCAGGCTCATATACCCTCCACTCTCCACTCTCTGCCTGTTCTCAACTCTGCCATTCATTAGTGCAGAGGGTCCAATGGCACACGGCGGATCCCTGCATATCTAGCTATATTCATTTTGACACTGAATAGATGTTGCTTGGATGTTGAGATGAGGTCGGTAGTCGCCATCATAGCCACTACCCGCATCGTTTTAAGAAAACAGGACTTAAATGTGTCTTGAACTTATTTGATATATGACTTTTTAACGTGCCACAATGTGAAATTGCGTGCAAATGTGCTTGTTTGGGTTGAGGGTGAATGTGGCCACCTTCTGCTGTGTTGCTGACAAAAGTTTGCTGGGTACTATTTACTCACACCAAGTACCACCTACAATACACCTTCAATTTCACATTCTTTATGCGACGCTACAGTTATTTTGCGATGAAGAGTTTTTTTGGTGTACCCACTTTCTCTCAACCTGTCCAGTCTATTGTTACTAGTGATTTCCTACCTTTCCCAAAATGCCTTTCAACAACCTCCAGAGAGCGGGGGTTGCTGTGGATTATATCTGTAGGTCGAGAGAACTATAATGAGTATTAATGATGGCCGACAGCATAGAACAAGAGGGTGAGTGTTTTTCCAGTCGAGAAAAAAGCGAGTATAAAATGCTCACACAGTCTGTCAGTGAAGAAAATGGTGTCTCTTCCTCTTCTACGATGGATTTCTCCCAGTATGATTGTTGAACATCTGTGCAAAATGGTGAGTCTAGAAAGAATATCTTGCTCTTTGAGTCTGAGCAACTGACACCAAAACCTGATGCTTACCATTGATGTTTTAGATACTTAACAAACTCCATTGTAGCTGTGCTAGAAATATCTTGACGTGCCGCCACGTCGTCTACGCTTGGCCAGTTATCCATGGGTATCAGAATAATACACCACCTTTTCCTTTAAATGAAAAGACTCACTTAGTATTCAACCACATCAATCACTTATCGCTCAACCTAACGTGTAATACATTAAAAACGCCCGCGAGGCAGAACCTGCATTTCAATGATACGCTTTTCATGCAATGAGCCTAGCTACACTGTTACACGGCCCCTCAAGGTCAGTCCAAGGAGAGTCGCCGTGTGGCATCAGGGGAGCAGTCTGTTCATCCTGATTGGATCAGCGGGCCTTCGCGGGGAGTTGACACATCCCGGCATGCGCTCCTTCCCTTTCTCGTCACATACCTAAGTAATCAGAGCGGGACCCCTTGATGTCGATCGACACCTCAGAGGTTCAGACAGTCACATATCTAATTACTTTTAATGAAGGTCGGGATAAGTGGGGGCGGGGTCAATGTCCCATCGGATATTTTATCAGGATTGTAATTAGGAGCGGGTCATTTTAAGCCTAACTGCCGTGGTGACGATGTGACATATTGGTCACTGTAGAGATGAGGTCAGAGGTGGGGTTACATGCATGCTATATCAAGGTTATACATGTCATGGATGGAGCCATGCGGCCTCGTGGATGCTGACTTTCCTTAACGTTGGGACTATTTCTGATGAGTCATCCAGCGAGGCTGAGGAGGAAACAATCAGGTACCAGAGGAAGGCACTTTTCACAATGGGGCATCCCACACTGTATATTTAGCACAATTCCCAGCCAGACTATAGCAGAACATTCACCCTGTCAGTGCAAATGTGGAGAAGCTGCGGGACGATTTGGCCAAAACCCTCGTCTGGTCCACCACACAGCACTCATGTTGCAGTAATTTCTTTATAGCTCCCACTGAGAGCAATTACTGTACCAGTCCTGACAACTTCACACCGTCTCTCCAAGAACTCAGGAAGACACAGAGCTGCATACAGGACCTTTTTTTTTTTTTACGCACTCCTGTCCCAAGACTTTTCAAAAACAGCTTGGAGGAACAACCAATGGAAACTTCACCGATGGAAACTAAATTTCTCTTTTTTGACAGTCATCTCAGAACCACGGCAACTGCCTCCACAGCCTTGGAAGAGACCGCTGGGCGACTTAGACTGGAGGTCAGATTGGGGTTGTGTTGTGCATTAGTTGGTTGGTTATGGGAGAAGAGGGCCTTTTTAGACACAACCTGAATTAGCACTACTCAAAAGATTGAATTCAATATTGAAATTTATACACGGTTGATACCAAATGTGTTCTGCAAGCTGAAATTCCATTTCAGTGTCCCCGTACGTACGTGCAGAGGGGTTGGAATCGTTAAAATAAGAAGAAGGATTGGTTAGTGTGGCTCTTAACTGAATCTCAATCCAAACTAAACTGGTGCCAGCAGGAAAATATGGAACTATTGAGCTTGCAAACATCAAAGTCAGCTCTCGCATCAAAGTCAAAAATAATTCAATGGCTTTAGGGGTGGTAGGAAGGGGTGGCTCCTCCTCACCTCTGTGTCTCAGCCTGTTTTGGCATGTAAACAGTGTCAAGCATCATTACAACATCATCTATTTCTGTCCAGAAAAATATATAAATGACGTCAAAACATTACAGCCCTGAGGCGGCCATAACAAGGTTTTAATACGTTGCTCAAATCAGAAGCTCTTCATAAACGTTCTCTTCCAGAATGAAAGACTCAATTTACCAGTGCTGTTAGCTACCTCTTTAATGAGTACATGCAAACACAAAACAATTAAGCTGTGGATATGCTGCACTCTCAGCCCATCCATAACAGTGAAACAGTCCATATTATTGTAGGAGATGCAACGATGCAAGACGCACGCAGTCGAGAAAGGCTTCGGATGTATTACTCTCGCCTCCGTTCCAGACTCCATTCAAAGGTAAACTACTATATCAAGACGTTGGACTGATTAAAGTTTAAAGAAAGCCTTTTAATTACAGTACAGTCTTGCAATATATGCAGGCGGTGACTTGCGGGGGAACCCAGGAGGAAAACCAATATTAAAAACCCGCCAATGCAGCCGTGGCAGCACAGCGAGCTTTGACAGATAAACAGATTCCCTCAGCCTTTTTATGTCGCGTTCAGCAGTTTAGCGAGAGAGAAAAAAAAAAGCTTTGTTTCATATTCAGCAAAAAAACAAAAAAAACAAACGTGAATGAGCTTTTGGAGTCATTGAATTTCAAGATGGCAGCCTGTAACATTCATTTTGAGCATATCTGTGTCATCGGATGTGCTGACACAGCTCCCTGAAGATGGAGAGCTGGCTTACTTTAATCATCTCCTCACCCACCGTGTGATGATTGCACACGCTGCATGGAGACAGGTGTGGAGGCATTCAGACCCCATCCCATTCACATTATGACATGATACCTTAAGTCCTCCATACCTCACCCTCCAACAACAGTGACTCCTTATAGTGTACACATCCCTTTATTTAACAGACAGCGCGTGGGCGTGTGATCGTGATCTATCTGTCCCTCGTGCATTTGCCTTACTGCGCGTCGTCCTGCTAGACAACAAATGTATAAACACACTGGATGCTATGATCAAAGCATAGGAAAAGGATTAATAGATATCTTACCTATACAGTAGCAGGTCCTCTTGAGTCAAATGTAAATCAGTGAGTGGTGAATGTCGGTCTAATCTCACCATGTGGTTCCCAGACTGTGGATTCTGTTCCCATCAATACTAAGGCCTTTCACATCACTATAGGCTTAGTTACAGATAACATCTGAGTGAGTGTGTGTGTGTGTGTGCGTGTGTGTGTGTGTGTGTGTGTGTGTGTGTGTGGATACATGTGAGCGTTTCTACCCCCAAGGTCACATGTGAACTCCTCAATATTTTAAGAATCATTTGCAGAATTTGCAGTTCCATTAAAACTAGGAGTGGAGCAGTATTTGTCAAAAAACTTGGGGTGCTAACAGGATAACTTTCAGTTTAGTCTCAACTGTGGATTTGAATAACTCCATGCAGAAAATACCTACATTTTACATTTACTTCAGAATATGGTAGAGAGGTTTCAAGATATACACAAATTGGCCAAAAATGTACACGTGGATGACATTTGAAATATATCTTGACCGGTCAAAATGGAAGAAAATCTATTTCCACTTTTACAAAAATATATATTTTGTATATTTTAAAAACATGTCTAAACATATTCTGAAGTATAAGTGATTTTTTTTTTTGCACTATGGGCTGGTAAAACACGGTAATTGAGCTTTTAACATTTAACATTACTGAACATCATAACCCTGCAAGCTGTAATCAACATGGCAGGGTGCTGAATCAAGGCAGGCAGCTTGTAGCGGTGGCACTCGCCTTCTTGACAATCTGAAGTCAGACAGATTAGACGTAAGTGAATATCCTCTTAAACTGGCAGCTGTGTGAGCGTGTGTATTGTTTTGACAATTAAAGGGGTTTACTTTACTTGTTACTGGGCCAAGCAGTAACAGCCCTTGGTCCTTTTTGAACAGGAAGTTGTATTTCCATATAAAAACAATTTACAATTTATTATTAGATTTTTTTTTTAGTATGTACATGTATCTGCCTTTTACTTCCTTATGATTTTGAAAATAAAACATAACAGAACTACTATTTGAGGTTTTCACCATGTTTTAAGACTGCTGATACATCATAGCCTTATCTATTTAAAAGCAACTGTTCTAGTAAAATGTATGCAGTTAATTATTAATAAGAACCCTGTTTGTATTTATCAGTGGGGAAATTAATGGGAATCTCTTCTCAGAAATGAATGCAACCAGCATACAATGATACTTTTTCCTCATTGCACTGAAAAGTATCTAACCATAAATGTAATACTGGCATACACACCGAACCGTGGCTTTTAAAAATAGTCCCACCTAGACAATATGACAGGAGCAGCCAATAGAAATTTGTTTTCATCCTATTTACTGACATTTGAACATCCTGTGAGAGCAATGTGACGTTTCTACCTGGCACAACCCAAAGGTGCTAAACTAACAAAGGTTGTACGGGTGTATTTGCACTTCTTATAACCTTGGCGCCTCTGAAATACCTGCAAATATCAGTGTGTGTTGTGACCTCAAATCAACCTTCACCTTTCTGCACATCAGTGTCCTTTCACAGTCACAGTCGTCTCTGGAACGCCGCTTTTACGAAAATGTCAGCCATTATCGGCAGAGGCCATTTTAAAATGCCCTGAGATTTCTGACTTGTTTTTGTGAAAGGATAAGAATAGATGAAAAGTGACACTGGGCTGACCTTTTGGTGCTGAACATCTTGGCAGCTTCTTCTTTCTCCTGCTCAGGGCTTTGGGAGGTCGAGGTTCGAGGTTGTTGCTTTCAAACCTGCAGGATG
>CABFOQ010000579.1:5357-20800 GCA_900660455.1 Gephyroberyx darwinii | reverse complement strand
GTTTCTCCAGCAGACTTCTCTTAAGTCTCAGCGTCTCTAGAGACGCTGAGACTTAAGAGAAGTCTGCTGGAGAAACAGCAGTCAATAACAGCCACCTGGAACCGAAGCCCTGCTACAATGATCAGTAGTCAGCTGCATTCACAAGACATTCAATACTACTACTCACTCTCTCTACACTGGTGGAATAGAATAGAATAGAGTAGAATAGAATAGAATAGAATAGAATAGTGCATTTCAAATAATCCCCCCAAAAAATCAAAAAATCCCTTCAGTTTTGCCGACAGCTCCTTATGAAATGTGGCAGCTGCAAAGCCTCCCAGGCTAAAAGGATCAGAGAGTCCAGATACTGTGGGGTCAATGGTGTGTTCATGCTTCATGGCTGACCTCCACAGGGAATGTCAATGTACATGAAGCCACTAGTGTGACTCCACAAGACGGAGGCTGAATGACACAGCACTGCACCGTCCTCTGACCGTCTCCTTTAAAATATTCACTGTCTCCATCCACAAGCATCAGCAATATATTTTGTACTAGCTGATCGTCCCTCCAAAACACATTGTCCCCTCTGTCGCTGTCCCATCACTGTCTCCCTGCTGAAGTCTCCATCAAACAGCACTTCCGATATTAAAAGAATCATAAAATACAAAATCAGACTGCTACCCTGGCTCTACCCCCACCACCGTCTGTCTTGTGGCGAAGGTCACTTTGAGCTCTGTGGCTGACTTCCAGACAGACCCAGACCATCCCTGACTGGTGGCCAGACTCCTTCCTGGAGCCCTACCAAGGTGCTGATGACAGTGTTTTGGTGACAATCTGAATATGTGTGTGTGCGCATGTATGTGTGACAGAAACAGCTTCCCCTTCTGGGTGAAGACCTGAAAGAGGAGGATTGGGGCTGTTAAAATGCACCATGAAACCTCAGCATGCTGGGCCGTGAGATTAAAACTGCACTAGGAAAGCCTTTAATGTGAAAATACACTTATCTTATCAGTCTACATCAGGAAGTGGAGGTGCAGCAAAGTTGCAATTAAGATGCTGCAGATTCGCACTTTTGCCCAAATGAAACAGGCGTCGGGCATGGTCACTGGTGGGAAATCTTCACCATGCACAGGAAGAGACAAATCTAATTGATAGTGAAATACAACATTGCCTACTAAACAGCAGTGAGCAAGCACTCTGTCTAGAGAAAGCTGGACTCATTCAACATTAGGTCTTTTGCCTTTTGGTATCCTTTGGTATACAGCGATAACAGACCAGCCAGGTCGGTAAACATTACATGATTTCTGGGTATTGAAGTCCAATGACTCTACAAGTTGCTGCCATTTGAGGCTGCCAACATACAAAAGTGCCCCGTGTAGCTTCAAGTATGGCATGAATAGTAGGTAGCAAGGATAAGTGGGAAAACTAAATGAGAGGAGGAGCAAAAAGGAGCGGGCAAGAGAGTAGACAAGAGGAAGCTTATCAAGATGAGTGGAAAGGGGAATGGGTGAGACAAGTGGAAAACAGAAAAGAGTAGATCAGAGACTAAAAGCCCAAAAGAGACGATACATTGTCCTCAGAGGCACTTCTAGTGAGGAGTGAGTGTGTATGAGATCACGATAAGATGGAGTTAGAGGTCGGCGTCTCGGTAGGCAGCAGGTTTGTTGCGCTTGGCACAAAGCCTGCGGCACCACGCCACAGTGATGGTTGATCTTGATATGCTCACTCCCTCTGCCAGGGAAGAATAGAGCTGGACAATAGGTAGACTCGGGTAGAGTCGGGCACTGCTGCAAAGGGAAGTTTGGGGTGGTAACATTAACACGTCACAGTACTGTTATTAATTATCCCAGTAACGAGTAATGTAGTGAATTAGTTACTAATCCAAAAAATCAGGAGTTACATTTATTATCACCTCTAAATATGTGATTCGTTGAATTATCCAAAAATCCCACCCCCACATATTACTTCATTTTATCGATAAGTCATTATCCAAAGACATTATCGCACAAATACCTGCATGAAGACACGTGCACGTTTACACATGCACATTGAAAGTGCATTGGCATTACACAATCAACACAATTGTCCAAAGCATCCAGAGCGAGGTGTGTATCTGTGTGATTACGACGTTAGTAAAAAAAACATTATTCAAAGCCGCAGCACTAGATGCTCCCAACCCGCTGCTGATTACATGTTCTTCATGAAATGGCAGCTCAGTGGATTTTAAACCGCGGACATGCAAATCAGAGGAAGCGGGTATCTGATGGAACGGATTACAGAAGGCTTAACAATGTCCAAATACCTGTAACTCTATGTGTGAACTCAATTAGTGTCTCATTAGATCCCACAAGGGATTGCTGTTAAGGGATTGGAGCGGGGTAGAATGTCATGGGGTGGGCTGTTATGAGTCCGGCTGGACAGAAGACTCGATAACTGTATTGTCTCTGCTGTCCTTGGCATACCAGGAATTAATCAGGAAGGACACTTGCAACAGCAACGATGTGAGATGATGAAAATATTCTGGGGAATATTTTTTTTTATCCTTGTGCCGGACTGTTGTGGTAAATGTGATGGATGAGGGTGCATTACTGGGGAAAATCTTGCCAGTTTCATTGGAAAAGCTCAAAAGCCTTCTACAGATGCTGTGGGGGGCAATTTTCCCTGCTATGTTCTCGCTATGAATAGACCATTCTAAATACTTTTTTCCTCCCCCATCTCTGTCTGGGTGAAAACTGTGGCTCGAGAAACAGGTTGTTCAGAGGGAAACTAAACATTTATTTTTGCTTACTCGGATTCATTATTTATAACACAGAGAAATACTGGTAATCAATGTGCAATGAATACAAAGCAACCCAACAAAAAAGTGTAGTGCACACAGACACAGGCACACACAACACCACGTAACTCCCACCATTAATGCAGTAGAGATTTACAGTGTTTTGGGCACTTTTACAAATGCACCTGCTTACCACAAACAAACCCTGCTCTCAGTTCCAGCTCTACAGCAACGTCTCAACATCAACACGGCTAACCTGTTGGGGCAGGGTGGATACTTTGTTGGACTTTGACCACTGCTTAATCATGAATGGATACATTGCCACAAGAGAGTTTTCAGAAGAGGGCTTGACACCAAATTGTCTAGGATAGAGAAACGTTGTTTCCTCTGGAGATACGGGAAAATGGAGCAGAACGGCATCCATTCGGGGTTTTTTTGTTTACCTTTATTTAACCAGGGAAAGTTGAACGAGCACCACGCTCTCTTCATTTCCACATATTCACACAATCTTCTACTGTTGTCTACTGAGCATCTCCACTGGAGCAGACAAACAGACTGGAGAAAGACAGCCAATCAGTTAACACAATCCGCAGCAGAAGGCTGATCCATAGCCAAATGGATCAAATGTATATCCTTGGCAAGGTCACACTATTGTAGCTACAGTACATCCCCTAGTTAAAACCAGGACACACACACTGTGCCACATAGGAGTTACCGTGGCCTCAAAACAGCAGGTGAACTGTCTGGCTGAAACTTGAATATAGTCCATTAGGAGAGGTACTGTGGCATTTAAAATTTTGATTTGGTACTTTACTGCACTCGCAATCGTCACATAGCAGGAAGAAGCTGGTGAAGTGGAATTCTATGTTTTAAGATTCTTTAAATGTTTCTATTTCTTCCACCACTCCCAGAGAATGGTGCTCAGTGAGGTGAAAAAATAGACCAGAAATCATAATGTCACCATAACACTTGAAGCCAGAATAAAAGTCACAATAATTTTTCAAGTTACTAATCTGCATTTGTTGCAAGAGCTATCTGGAAAGAAATATTATTTCGCTGCAACAAGGTCATTTCACGATATCGAGAGGCTGGTATATTTCGTTAGTCAATGTAATTGCTACAGCTGCTGAAGCTTGTTGAGTGAACTGAATATCCAAATATATTTTTCTGTTAATTGTGTTGCAGCGTTATGTGTGTGTTGTTTTGTTCGGGCATTTTGTACAGACTCTGACATAAGACTCAAGTAAGAGCTTGCAGATATCGGCAGATCGGAGGCTAATTACAGGCTGTGACTGCAGAAATCACTATCCTTACATTAAAAACAGCAATTAACGAAACCAAATGCAACGAAGACACCATACTGCAATCAAAAGTGTCGTGGAGACACACTTAAAAACTGTGGGCTGAGTGTGAATATTTTGGCCCAGCTTCACTCACAGATATATTACAAGTTAGATACATTTATAAAGGTTTTCCTCATTTAGAGTTTGAACATGTGAGTTGAAAAATTGGGTTGATACATTGTCTGCCTTTGTGAACTTAATGTTCCTTCCATCCCTCTCATCTTAGTTTTCTTTTCTCTGATTTCTCATCATCCTTTCACCTATGCTTGTTCCTCCCACCTGCTATTCCTCCTTCCCTCTTCACCTTCCTCCATCTCCTCCGTCCAGTGTTCCTCCTCCTACTCACTCCTCTTCCTCCTCCTACTCCTCCTCCTCCTATCATGCTTCCTCTTTCCCCTCATTCCATTCTCTCTCCTCGTCTCCCTCCTACGATCTGAGCACTCCATACGCCAGCGTCTCATTGTGTGTGCGTGTGTGTGTGTGTGTGTGTGTGTGAGTGAGTGTGTGAGTGTGTGAGTGTGTGTGTGTGAGTCTCACAGATGCTGCATTGCAGGGCTCTCCAGTCAGGGCCGCCTCACTGCGGGAGGTAAGGACAACAGGAATGGAGCTCAGGGATGCAAGATTGAGTTCCTGTAAGTGTGTGTGTGTGGGTGCATGTATGTGAATGTGGGCACATGTGCAGGCTTGCTTGCATGCATGTGTATGTGCTTGTGTGTATATGTGTGTGTGTGTGTGTGTGTGTGTGTGTGTTAGGCAGTATTTTAAATAGTGTCATGTTATAAAGCACTTGTTTGACCTGAGGCTGATTTCATTGTAGCATCGAGTTTCTCCTGAAAAACTGAGCCAAAGTAGGCCATGGTGTCCAGTAGTTATGTAATACAATCCACAATACCTGGATGAACTTCCTCACCTACAAGATCCTTCTCCTATGGAGAGTATCTACTGCCGTTATTCTCTGTCATTAGTACTTCACAGCAACACAGAGGGATGGTACTACGGTATGTACTAGGGTTGGACAGATATATCAGTAACTGATTTAAGCAGAAAAATCTAAAACACTCATGTATACTGCATGCAAGCAAACATGTATGCACACACACACACAAACACACACACACAATCTATTATAAACGCACTAAGATACGCACATGCACACACATTTCACCAGCATTGATTTGAGCCGTTAGATAATATTTCATTCTCATATTCAATATTTCTGTCATTTCTTCAGGTTGTCCTACTACACCGTCCGGCCATTACCTGCAGGCTTTGGCTCTATGAGTGAAGCAGAGTTTCCAGTACTGCTGCTGTGCAAAAGAGCTGTGTCAAACTGTACTGACACATAGTGCCACAACTAATTCTTCTTGTGCCAAACAATGTCAAAGTGCCCTGAGTTACTTTGACACCTTTCTGACACTTTACTGGAAATTGATGTATTTATGAATTCAAACTGGAAACAATATGGCCCTCTGATTCATCTGGTGTAGCTAGCAAAAAATCTTGATAGTTATATAAAAATATAGAAATATATATTGTTATGATAGTTTAGCATCAAGAAAGCTGTCTGCATTCTTGAGGGTAGCGGAGATAGGAAAGTTTCGGGGAACACAGCTTGTGTGGTTCAGCTGTAAGACTGATCCACCAAGACTTGCACCTTTGCGCTCTAAAGTGGCCTTTATAATTGGAACGTTTCTCTGATCTGATCTGCTCTAGCAGATACACTGTGCCAGCAGCATAAAGCAAAGATGGCCCCAGGCACCCCGAATCACATTTTAGCATAGATGGCTGTGGGCACCCATCACAGCTCTTTGGACAGCAGTGGAGCCCTGGCAGTGGCAACAGCCTCGTGTGGCAGAACAAAGGTTATCTTTCAATATGAGCGAACAACAGAGTTGGAAAAATACCCTACTCAAGGACTGTAACTTTGCTGAAATTGAGTTACTTAAAAAAAAAAACAGACCTTGTTATATATGATCTTTCCTGTGCAATGAAATAGGGAGCTGAGGAGTTGAATATGTGATATTATGCATATTTTAGAGACTATGTTGAGCGTTGTAAAATAATTTCCCAAAAATTGTGATCCCTGTCATTCAATAACATTACTATACTGTCATAGATGGGTTCACATTGCAGGAAAACGCGCAATGCCCACTGTTCTCTCTGGCAAACAGAGACGTACCACTCAAAGTACACAAAAGAGCTGCTCAGTAACAGTAACAGTAACCAGAGTAATCGCAGTTGATTTCTTCCACCCTTGCCTAACAGTAAATGAGTGGACACTAGGATTCGACTGGTACTGATACCAAGACTTTTGGATTGAAGCTGCTGGTAGCCAATATTTTGTCCCAGTATTCAATACCATTAAATGTGACCAACAAATTCCAAATAATTACAGGAGTCCAGTGTTGCCCCCAGAATCTTTTTCTTGTCAGGGTGACTCTGGACCATCATGTCCATCACCATCTCCTCTAAAAACCATACTAATGAAATTCTCATAAGTGGCTTGGCATGCATGTACTGTATGATGTTTCTGGGAGGTCATGGTGGACAGATATTTGTAATAATAAACACATTTCCACCGCTTCCTTCATGATGCATTATTTCTTTATCACCCAAATACTTTTCCACTTCAAGTGAATGGAAATTCTATTGAAATTTGCTGTTTCCATTCAGCCTTTCTAATTGGATATATTATAATCCGCATGAAAATACTTTCAAATACTTTCTGGAAAACCATCTACTGACTCACACACACACTACACACACGCACACATACAAAGAATTCATCAGCAAACCATACCTCTACCTCCATCTCCATGTGAGTCCAGAAAACAAAGTGAATGCATGAAAGCATGACTGCCTTTGTCTTATTTGGGCCTCAGTGCCAATTGTTATGTTGTCTCTCACTAGAGCAGCTCTTCTCTTCCCACTCAGTGCCCACTGCCCACTCACAGCTCCTAGCAGCCTGCACTCACATATACAGCCGCCCACACAGCCATTTCATCTATGAAGGTAACAGGCATTCTTTCTTTCTCTCTGTCTCATATTCAGATTTTCTCTTTTTTCCCCTCTGATACTTATCTACCACATCTCACATGTTTAGGTTTAGGATATATGGATGTGGTTGTGAATAGGGTTAGACCAATATGGGTTTTGCGGGCCAATAGTAAAGTGAAGCTGCTGATAGCCTATATACAATATATTTTGACTATACTCATGCCAAAAAAACACTAACACTCTTCACTGAAACCCCTACAAACGACTTTTTAGTTGAGTTAGTAGCCCCTAAACACAGGGTGAGGCTGTTTCATTGCAGGTGCCACAACTGAAGCTGGAAAGCTGGTTTAGTAAACAAAGGGAGGAAACACCATCATAGCAGTGGTAGACGACATTAACTGACCGTTAACCTCTCTTTTTTAAAACACGCCAATATCGGCCTGATATATCAGCAAACCGATATCAGTCACTTCTGAATTTAGTAAGCATCAGTGACAAAAAGACTGTGAACATATGGTATAGGAACAGTGGGCCATTTCCCACTGAGTCAGGCTATTTTTAATGCCTTTGTTCAGGATAATTGGCCTTGAGTTTTGGTATACAAAGTGGGTCACTAGAAAAATATCTATTTTGGGTTGGATTTAGAGTGAGATTGACTGAGCTAGAAAGCACACATATGGCTGGTGTCTTTACCTGGTAATGTGGTGTGGGACTTCGGGTGGTGAGTCAAGCTGGATGCAAAGAAAGCTGAGTCTCTCTCTGTTTATCTCACGGGGTTGACAGTCAGGAGATTGTCAGGGAAATACTGAAAGCCAGGAGGGAGACGGCCTCCTAGTCACACCTGGAAATTATGAAAAAGCAGATGAATATTTTCATAGATGTAACCTTTGTTTGTCCAGGTTAGACTACTCGGGATAAACAATTTCTTTCTCCATGGGAAACCTGGTCAAGGCAGCAGCAGCACATTCAGTTACGAACAAAATAACAAACACATTTCATAATAAGAAATAAGCAATCTCAGCAAAAGTGAGGGGAAGAGAAGAAACAGAGGGGAAATAGAAAATGACTTCATTATGATTCTAGTCTTTCCCAAGCTATTCCATGCAGATGGGGCAGAAATGGTGAAGGCTTTCTTACCCATCTATGTCCAAGCTTCAGGGACAGTCAGTAAAAATATACTATAATATTGTCATGAAGCCATTGTATTGATCATTTGATTTCAAACACTTACAGTTTGATACAAACATATGTTGTTTGTGTACTGAACTGGGATGGATGCCCGGTGATAGAATAGTATTATTTAGTAATTAAAAATTAGTATTAAGATATTACATCTGTGGGGTTCAATTTTGGAAACAGCTATATTTGCTTCTAAAACCTGATGATTATCATTGTAACCACTCTCAAAAATGTCCTTGAAGATATGTGCTGGATGTTGCAGAACTAAATGAATTCAAATCAGAAATATTCCTTTTCGGCCCACCCAACTCCATTAAATTGATTCATCATTACAGGAACTCTGCCCACCAATGTAAAGCCTGTAGCTAGAAACCTGGGTGTAATTTTGTATGCTAAGTGAGTTTAGATGAGCAGGATAAGAGAGTTATGCAACGTTGTTTTTTTCAACTGAAGAGTATATTTTATCCTTTAGTGAGCTGGAGAAAGTTATTCATGCTTTTATCTTCCCTCACTTAGACTACTGTAACTCTCTGTATGCCTGACTCTGTCAAAAACCTCTCTCGTCTCCAACTGGTACAAAACACAGCAATGAGGACTCTTAACGGAACAAAGAAAAGATCATATCACTCTGATTGTAGCATCTTTACATTGGTTACCTGTTCATTTCAGAATTGATTTCAAGATTTTACTGTTCACTTTTAATGTCCGGATGGGTCTGGCATCAAACTATATCAAAACGTTTAGCCCCATATGAACCAGATCACAGCCTGAGGTCCTCAGGCAGGTTCCTATTAGTTGTTCCAACGTGTAGATTAAAAATAAGAGGCGATCAGGCTTTTGCCATCAGGACTCCCACACTTCGTAACAACCTGCCTGAGGAGCTCAGGCTGGCTAAACCTGTGTCATCTTTTAAATAACTTCTTAACACTCAGTTTTTATAGACTTGCTGTCATGTAATAAGCTTTAATCATTGTTTTGCAATGAGCTGTAGTCATTGTTTTGACCTTCCTTTTATGATTCTTGCCTTGCTTTTATATTCCTTGCTTTAATTGCTTTTGCTGTTGATTCTATGTGTGATTCTGTCCTTTGGTAAAGTACTTTGTAACTGAGTTTTAAAAAGTGTTATATAAATCAAGATATCATCATCATTATCATTGTAAACTGTTGCCTTTGATTGCTCTTTGAAATGTTGTAATCATGAATGATGCCAAATGTGCATTTTTTCATTTTCATTTTGCCTCTGTAGCACAAAGCAGGACTGTGGCACTAGATTTCTAAGATAAAGCCACCTAACCACCAGCAAAAGAATACTTTTTATTTCAAAACCATGTTCTCCCTCAAGCAAGACTGATGAATGCAGAGAGATCAGAACATTATTTTTAACTTGAAATAATTGGATTACATAAGAGTTGACAGTGTTGCACCCTCTGCCAATATGCAGCAATACAAACCATAAATGACACAGACCAAACAGCAAACACATCCCAGCACTTTTAAGCACATTATTTTAAACCATCCAACCATCTAACACTTTTTGTATATAACTGGTACAAAGAAACACAGAGACAGATAGACAATTTATTGTCTAGTATTCAAAAAGCCTTTGTTGTTGTTGTTGTTTTGATTTTGGCAGAAGATATCATTTCATTTTCCTCCCACAGTTTGAGGAGGCTGAGAAGTCACTTTTTTCCTACGTAGCATCACTTGTTGACAGCTTGCGTTCCTGTTGTATTTCAGTACCACTGTATCTTGTTCGAAGCAATCAGCTAATGCATGGACACATGGGCCAGACAGTGAGTGCAGAGCTTGTGTGGTAATGGGAGGAAGACAGCTGGTCTGGAGGCTCCAGAGGCTTTGCCGAAATTAAGACAACACACTCACAGGAGCACCTGATACTGAGGAAAACCTGACAACAATGTAAAAAATGTAAAATGTAAAAAATATTCCATTGGGACGAATAGTCCATGTCATAGCATATCCTGGTCATATCAAAGCTGCAAATTCAAAAGGCAAATCGGTTTCAGCACTGCAAAAAATATCCATCTTAACAAGACATTTCACAGCAAGACAGTGCCAGTGGGCTGAGAAAATATGACTTATTTCAATTGTTTCAACAAGTTTCTTGAATGAAAGCATTATTTTCTTGATACCAGAGGAGTCTTGTAGCAAAATACTGTCACTTGTTTCAAGAAAATTTGTGAAATTAGAAGAATCAAAGACTTAATACAAGACTAAATTACATTACCAACTGTTGTACCAGTACTGGTGAATAAAAATAGTGTTGCTAGATTATCCCAATGAAATATGATACATAGTAAAGCAATTTTTTTTTGGTTTAATTTTAAACAAAAACCTACTGTGCTACAGTGACAAAGACAGTAGAGGTTTTCTAGTAATTCCTAAATCTAGACTTGAGACTAAAGGAGACTTGGCCTCCGCCGTCAGAGCATCTACTCTTTGAAGATTCAGTGTTGTTTTCATTCATTGAGATCTACAGTATTTCCACAGACATGCTTCTATGTCATGATGTTTTGTCCACTGTACTGGCTTGCTAGTATAACATTAACCCCTCATTCTATCACCCCTTACCCTAACTAGTGTCTGTATCCCACCTGGCTATGTCATTGCTTTTGCCACTGTCCTCTTCTTTTCTGTGTTTGGTTTGCCTTGATTGTGAAGCAAAATTTGTCTTAGGAAAGCGCTATTCAAGTAAAGTTATCGCTACAGAACAAAACATCTCTAAGAGTCTTAATTCTGGTTTGTACTTTTCATGAGCTCCATCATTAGCATGTGGAACCAGTGTGAAAGCCACCTCTGCTAACCCCTACAGCTACCTCACTCACTGCTTTAATAATATGTCTTTATTAGCGGGGTGTTTATGTGCCGTTGAGGGCTGCTGCCTTTCCAAAGGGGGGGAATCTGCATGAGTCAGCAGTCCCACAGGCTTTTCTCTACATGTAGGAAAAGGTGGAGGATACTGTTGGTCTCTGCTGAAAAAAGGCAAAAAGGGATTCTGGAGGAGAGAATGGGAGCAAGGAAAAAAGATGCTTGCGAGCTAATATGCTTGATTATTAAAGAGCTGCACAATTGTGTGCCCTTAACAAGTCATTTAGTCTTCATGTGTCATATTCTTCGATCAAGTGAGAAATTTGCCAATGGGGGTGAGAATATTTCACTTCTTTTTAATGCAATTCAACTTGTCTCAAGAATTTTCTTGGATCAGGTGTAATTTTTGCCATCTATCTTATTCTGAATTGTTTCAAGATATTGACAGGAGAAACTGCTGTATACGACTATAAACTCTGTTAAGTATATATAATCTGTAACTGTCACTTGCAATCATATTTTCAATTACTAGAAGCATGATCAAAATGATAGGCCAAGACAGTTCTGAATTGGTATAAAATATAGCTTTTTTTCCAACTCTGTTTCTATCGTTCTTTCTTTCTTAAGCACAACAGAGATAGCCAGCCACCCAGTATAATGCAATAGATGTGTCAATATGTAGACGGTTATTTATGTTTTTCTTTTTTTTAATGTTTTCCATCAAGAACTATCTCCATTCAATTCTTTCTGGTGTTGTACTTAACAGAGAAAAGGAGCTTAGCAATTGATGTCAGACCAATGCCAACCTGTCACAGAGAAATTGCTAAGGGCCAGGACAAAAGAGAGAGCTGAGGCCTTGGAGCTTAGAAAACAAGTGTTTGGAAAGGATGAGACACATTTTTATTTTTCACATTGGATCAACAGCAACCACAGCCAAGGGTCATCAGTGAGTCATACACCAGGGACAGGCCTTGGACAGGCTTGTATGTTCTCACTGTAAACATGCAGGTTGGTTCCCACACAGCATTACACCAGGACACAACACCCCCAGGCAATAGGTGCATATCGGCCACAAGTGGCAAAGTAATACTTTCTAGGAAGAAATGAGTCTGCTGTAAATACTACCAAAGAGCAGTTGGTAACACTTTACATCACGGTTCACTAACTAATGCTTAATTAACTAGTGATAAAGCATTAATTAACCATGTGCTAACATGTTTGTTAGTTATTAAGTTTGCTTCTAATATGATACCAAATGAGTAATTCAACTGGTAGTTAGCACCGTATTTATTATATTATTTTATTTTATTTATTAACTATTATTAAGTACAAACACACAGGGGCACCGCCAGGGATTTTGGCCCCCATGAAAAGATATCACATTGGGCCCCAGGTCACCCAAACCCTGAACAGTCGCTGTAACCACACCTGCAGAACCTAATGAAGGACCCATTCAAAGCTTTACATAACTCTATATTTGCAGCTCTCTTGTAGTAAAACTTTCAAATCTTACTGGCAGTGAGCTATAGAAATATGTATATGTAAAGTGTTATCGATCAATTTTTAGACAGTATTTACATGGGAACCCTTATTTGATGCTCTATACACCCTTTATTGAAATTACTTTGTAGGACCATCTCTTTGAAGAAGTTTTATATGGTATGGAGAAGTAAATCATAACTTAAACATAACACAAATCTTTTCAGATCGGGATTGTTAAGGCTACATCTATGTGGTATGAAAAAGTAAGGTTTTACTGAAAAAAGGTCCCCCAGTGAAAACTCTGGCAAATCTGTGTAAAGAGGTTGTTTTAAGTCTCATGATGAGTTGTAGTGCAATGCCCTACATGAATCAATTCATTTAACTTCAATTATTTATGGTCGTGAGTTTCAAATAAAAATGCAAATGAAATGCCCCAAAGTGAAATGACTCATAATTAATAGAAAGAGTAAAAAAACTTGCCTTTTGTGGTTAAAAATGTGAACTGTGGTGACAGAGCAGGAGACAGCAGACAGAAACCAGAAGCCAGTCTGGTGAAGCTCTGGAGCCATGGCCACTCTCTGGCAGCCTCACTCACCACTTTGTCCAGGATGTCATTACAGGCTTACTGTAGCATATTGGGTCTAAATTAGACTGTGAGTTTGGACCACCAAGATTGTCCCTTCCACTTTTGGACCAATAGTCTATATCAGTGGTTGCCAAAGTGGGAGTCTAGGAACTTCCAGGCCTTTTAGGGGCTTCCAGAGGGTCCCCCATCAAAATTAGGCATAAAGTACAAACCATATACTCATGACGTGGGTTTGAATCCAATGTATTACATGCCATTCCCCCTTCCACTGCCGCCTATCTTTCTTGTCCCTCTCCATTGAATACAATCTAAAGCAGAAAAACCTTCAAGATCATCTCCAAAGAAATGGTTCCTGCAGTATGGGTGTTGATTGTAGACAGTGTTGGTACAGTGTAACTTACAAGCTTGCGCCAAAAAATTCAGTTCAGCAGAACTGTAACCATAGCAATGTCTGCAGCTAGCATTCATAGGCTACACTGTAACCGAACTGTAACCATTAGCAACGTAAGCAAAAAAAAGTTTGCCGTTCAGCCTCTAACCAACCATCAAATGTTTGGTGGTCTCCAAATAAAATAAAACATTGAAATATTGAAATAATTTGATCAGAAATCTTGACTTCTTGACTGTGCAGTGATATGATTAGATGTGAAACATCAATCTGTTCTGTTATAGACCTCCTAAGTGATGTTGTCATTTTGGATGTCAGCCTTGCCCAAATACGGACTTCGGGATAGAAAGCAAATTCTCTATGGGGAAAATGAATGAGGTTTTCACATTGTCCTTGTCACAGTGTCCTGCAGGCTTTGTAAACTTGGATATGTATATAAATTTGTCTCTCTAATGGCACTGGGTCCACTGAATTCTGTAACACTGGCTCATATGTAATTTGCGTCACCTTCTAGTGGGCCTCCTACTCTCTCTGAGACGGATACAGAATTCAATGGACCCAGGCCATTAGAGAGACAAATTTACATAGGTAAAAATGGCCAAGTTTAAAAGCCTGTGCTAAACACAGACTGTGACAGGGCCCATTGTGTGAAAACCCATTTTCCCCATAGACAAATCACGTTTAGATCCGTAAACCTGTGTTTGGGCAAAGCTTAATGCTGGGTTGCATTAAGAGAAGAATATTATTGTTTTCATTTAGCTAGTGTGTGTGTTTGTGTGTCAGTGTAGCAAAAGTGTGTTTGTGTGTCCCTTGACAGTGGGGAATTATGAAATCACAATATGTTATTAGATGAATACAAACAAATATACAAATAGTTATTTGTCAGCTGAGAATAGCATTTGCTGTTCAGCCACTTCAGGCTGCCTTTACTGTGTGGGGATGTTTCATCTTCCTCACTTTCACAGTCGGACCCGCTTTTGTGGGTCTATGAAATTAAATTAAGTGAAGAGCTCATGTTAAGAAAGGTTTCTAACTGTACACAGCCTACACACAAAGTGTGGTGAAAGTAACTCATCGCCCTTATGGTGGTTTAAATGGAGTCAAAACCAGGAGACCAGAGGCAATAAAGGTGAGCTGCTGACGTGAGTGTGGCCACACACACACACATCTCCCATGGCTGCAGGCTATACAATTTGCCTACAACTACAACCCAGGTTCCATTGCCAACTCATACGTTTTGTACTTGATTTTTCATTTTCAGCAAAAGTTTTTCTCATTTAAACATGACCAAAACCTTACCCTAACTGTAATTATTTTAGCTGTCTAGCCTTAATCCTAACTTTAACTGAGGTTGTTTTACTTGTTGTTTACTTTTACCAACCTTTTCACATGATGAACACCACGTGTCCAATTCATGTTATTGTAAAATAATCCATGGTGGAGGAACGTAATCTTCACATTATTCTTGTCCACAACAGTGGACAGAGGTTTTATGAGACTGTGTTGGGCCACCAGAGGGTGCATTACGTCACCTGAAAGCCCTCTATATGACTAAGACATTAGCACAGAAACAGTGGCTGTGCATTGCTTTACGTGTCTGTTCCATCTCAAACAGTAGTAGCATGGGTCTCTTGTATTTAGTGCTTAACAGATGGTGCTTTGAGGGTATTTATTGAACTGTTAGATCACCCCCACCACTGCAGTCTGCACCATCCGCTGAGGGCTCCATAGCACCCAGTGTTAACCAACAGGGAGACATATTTTGCCTCACACTGTCACTTTCATCCCTGAATGTGTGTGTGTGTGTGTGTGTGTGTGTGTGTGTGTGTGTGTGTGTGTGTGTATGCACAGATGAAAAAGAGGTTTCCATACGTAACAGCACTACAG
>CABFOQ010000576.1:0-17516 GCA_900660455.1 Gephyroberyx darwinii | reverse complement strand
TAAGTGTGCCCTTCCCTCCCTGCCTGCCTGCTTCTCTCTGTCTTTCTCTCTGTCCCTCTCCACAGTGACTGCCTAATTATCAGCCCTTCTATCTGTGTGTGTGTGTGTGTGTGTGTGTGTGTGTGTGTGTGTGTGTGTGGAGGGAGTATATGTGTGTGGGGGTGTCCTAATGCATCTGCCCTCCGCCTCCTCTCCAGCACACTCCTGCAAGCAGCCGCGGAGTCCACCCAACGCCGACGTGGTGGGTCTGGACTTGCCCTCCTACGGCTACACCCTGGTGTACACCTGTCAGCCCAGCTATTTCCTGTCCGGGGGTTCAGAGCACCGCGTCTGTCGCTCCGATGGCAGCTGGACCGGCAAAGTGCCCGTCTGCAGAGGTAGGTGGATTGGTGGAGGTCTACGGGGGTGGATGGAGAAGACGGCAGAAGTGGGGGAGGAGTCTTAGTTAAAAGGATCAGGTTTGGAAAGGTTTGCGTGTGTGATATTTTCAATATCCTCTATATCACACTATCATGTATTTGCGGTATTCCTGCCTGGAAGCTTTCAGATGGTTTTCTCTGTGCTGATTTGATATGTGTATGGTTAGAACGAAGCCTCCAGAGGGTCATGAAATACCAAATTGAGACAAAGGTATATGCAGGCAGCATGTTACAGTTGAGCAGTGTTTATGTGTTATAACATCCTCAGGGCCTTGCTGAGTGTCAATGCATTTCTGTGACATACATATTTATGTTCTCCTGCAGCCGGCTCGAAATCACATGAGAAAACTGTCAAGCCAATACCAGGGACACCAAGCCCTAAAATAAATGGTGAGTATTGACTACCACAAGCAGTTACACCGGTAGCCATCACAGAGGTCAGCAGTCGAGCATCTGTCTAACATTTTGGCAAACTGGCCACTATGCTATGATGCTGAAAAAAAAGTAATCTGCCAGAGCGTAGCAGTAGCATCTATTCTTCTTGACAATACAATGGGTGAATGTATAAAAACTACAGGAACGGTTGATGCTCCACACCTCGATAGGCGCCGTGGGACTGTACAGCATCCGTGCACCTTCTCTATTACCCATCAACTCAAGAAGGAACTAGTTATTTAGTTAGTTAGTTATTTTAAAATGGCAAAGTTGAGTAGAGACAATTACATTAATTACATTAATATATACCACTCATGCCAACTGTGAACAAGACGATGTATAAAAAGAGTATAAAAAGATTGTAGCTATTAAGAAAGTTATTTAACTAGGTTAAGTTCTGTAGAGTCCACAGACCATGTCCAGAGTTTGTTATCAGAAGGTATTTAATTACCAATTATTCACAGCATATAAACATCATATTACTCAAACAGAATTAAAAGATTGTTATCAGCGTTTGATATGTTGACACAAGCGCGTAGTGCTTCATTACCAACTGCTGCAGCATGAACGTGTGATTTTGAATTGATATTAAATGTTAACATCAAATCAAAACAAAGTTGAATGTTAGAGAGACAGTGACATTATGTTCTTTATTTTATCTATATTGTGGTCATTAAATTAAGTAAGGAATTAGATAGATAATTCTCTATACCTATAATTACTTTGCCTGCTTCATTAATGCTCTATTTTCTTATCTTGTTTTTGTGACATTTGTTAATTACTTTATTTTAATGTTAGTTTTTTATCAGTATCAACTTCCAAATGGCCTCTGTTGACATCAATAAGAGACATAATAATTCTATATAAATTATATTTTTCTCAAATTATAAGAATAGTTGGATTGGATTTGTTCTCTCTTATGGCATTATTTAATGGATTTTCTCTTATTATTATCTCTTGTTATTTTCCTTTTATGAAGTTCCCGATGACGTCTTTGCCCCTGATTTCGTCTGGAAGGGTTCTTATGATTACAAGGGCCAGAAACAGCCCATGACTTTGACAATCACAAGCTTTAATGCCACGACGGGAAAAGTCAATGTAACTTTAACCGACGGTAGCATGGAGTTTCTGCTCTCCGGTGAGTCATCTATAAATCATCTGTCTTGCTCTTCCTCGCCCCGTCACCCCTCCTCCCACTACCTCTGCGTGTCACTTTCATTTATTTTGTGGGTGCCTCACGTCAATCAGTCAATCACTAAATGATCTCATGCATGAGAGTGGAAATTAAGTATTCGCTCTAAAGACGGATGTATTAGTTTGCGCTGGCTGACTGGCTGACTGCTCACTGAAGGGTCTCTCATCTCCTCCCCTCCTCGCTCTGCTCTTTTCTCATCTGTTCTCCTCGCTGCTCCCGTCTTTACTTCTCTCTGCTGCTATTCGGTCATTTTCTTTTCTCTTCCTTTCTCTTTCTCTCCTACTCCTGCTGTTTAATCTCTCAATCCACGTCTTGTCCCCTCTCCTTTCGTCTCCTCCTCCTCCTGCTGCTCCTCCGCACTGCAGGAGTGTACAAGCGCCAGGAGGCACGGTTAATGCTCCTGCTGTACCAGATGAGAGCACTGGCCCACAGCTCCTTCAGCAGGATTACTGACGAGACATGGGCAATGGATGGATTTGTGAGTATACACAGGAATTTGGAGGGGCTGGCCAGCGATCTTTTGAAAATAACCACGGCTTGTCTTTCACAGACATGTTTTTTATATATTCTGTCTGACAGACAAGAAGATTATTGAGGGCAAGTGGGTTTTAGCTACTTGGGTACCGACAACTAAGTCTGCCTAGGACTGAATCTCGTCATTACATTTTGCTATCTTACTGTGCCAACAAAAACAAACTAATCATAATAAATGAGGAGAAAGTGTGGCACCAAATAAAATAGTAGGTTATTTCCTATTTTGTTTATATATGTTTACTGTTGCACTGGGCTCTCTCTGTGAAGTGTTTCAGCATCCCCGCTTTGCCAATTTGCTGAATAGGCAGCAACAAATACCTGACATCTTAGAGACCCGGAACGACTGTAGAACAATTTTTTGTTGGTGAAAACTTTCTCCGCTAAAATAAACTTCAAGGTCCACTTAATAACAAAGTGTGACAGGCGACTGCTCTCACGCTGAGCTATTGATAGCATACTTCACAGCTGGAGGTGGTTCGAACAACAGTAGTGTTACTTCTGAATGTAGTATAAGACAATGTGTTGACTGCTTATTAAATATATATATACTTTTTGATATGGTAGAAGGGCATCTCTCTCAGGTCCTCGGAAAAATCAAAATTTACTCATTCAGTTGAAGCGCAGTGTTCTGTTTACCAAGCTTTTTTTTTCCTGATAGGTTTCAGCTGAGCCCGAGGGTGGCAGCTATGTGTTCCAAGGCTTTATACAGGGTAAAGACTACGGACAATTTGGACTACAGAGACTTGGTATGTGTCTTTTACAAAAAAAATGTAAAGTCCATTTGGCATTTATCACTGCGCCTCTACTTCCATCATAAGATTTACACAAGAGAAGAAAGTCTGATTGTGAACCCTTTGTGGTAAATCCGATATTTGTACGGCTGTCTGAACTGTGAAAACAACATCAGACTCCATGTGATTTCTCCTTGTTTAGACAGCCATGAAAAGATCTCTGCCACATACACATCAGATTTTCTCTTCCTGTTTAAATGCAGTCGAGTGTCACTTTGAGATACATTGTGTTTGTTTGTTTCATCGTGCAGAAAATAGATGTAAGAACACACAAAATTACAATGATTGTATTTATTTAAAACAATGTTCTTAAACTGCGGGTCGGGACCCAAAAGGGGTCTTGGGTTTCTTCCTGATCAGTTCTCCTGAGACAAGAGCACTAGTATGTTTAAAGAAGTCTGGGTCCTAGTGCAACACTGAATTTAGGTTTAAATACCCCTGGTTTTAAAACAACAAAGCTATATTTGCTCCGCATTGACAGCATGCAGTGTATAGTCAGTTGCCCCTGACACCAGCTGTCAATCACATATCATCACAATAATACAGCATAGAGTAAAGTATCCCCTTCCACACTATTGTGCTTCATTTCCTCCTGCTCATCGTTATCATCTTATGATTGTCTTGAACAAGATTATCACAGTCATGGTGATCATTATCATGTTTTTTTATTGTCATGTATCATTCACGGTTGTTGTCTTCATCTCTCTGCATCTCCTGCTTGTCTCCTGATCATCACCCCTCATCATTACCATCAACAGTACCAATACCAACAGATGCTACGTATGCTTCTACTATTATATGTTGTTTCTCCACCATGTTTACTGCATTCTGTGCTCTTTTCTTGATCTAAATCTATTAAATTCACTGAAATTGTCCAAATGTAATTGTTTCACTCCTTCCAGGTATGAGCGTGAGGGAGAATGTTACGCTTGCTGACCCTGAAACAAATGGCTCCACCAACAGTAGTTCTGTTGCCGTCGCTATCCTCGTGCCTTTCTTTGCCCTCATCTTCGCAGGCCTCGGTTTCTATCTTTACAAACAGCGGTATGTGGGATCCATTTGTAAACTGGCGACTGCAAGTTTGTTGCTTGGGTTTGTTAGGTTGAAAAAGTTTTGGAAACCTAGATTTGTGCAGCCTGCAGAGTTCCTTACTATAGAGAGGTTAACAGGATAGGTTTCTGTGAGAGGCTTCAAAGAATGATGCAATGTCAGTCAACATATTACTGTCCAAAACACATGGTATTGCATCATACATTGAGCATTTTAAAAGAGAGAAACATACATACAACATGTATGTATGCATGCTTGTATGGATGGATGGATGTCGTCTTTGACTCTTAATTTGAAAGGATTATCACATTAACAGTTCATGCAAAACCTATAACATGCAAGTGTTGCATTCACCATGTTCATTACCAGTGAACGTGCATAGGCCTGGTCTGACTGCTCTTTTCAACAATAATTACAGTTCAGCCTCATTTACCTTCTGCAGCTGTCCACACCAAGATAATGGAAACATGTTTATTGGATTGGAAAAAGGGAATAAGGTCTCTAATATGCTGTCTCCTTTTTTTCCCAGGAAAACTGATAAAGCGCAGTATACAGGATGTTCTGTCCATGAGAACAACAATGGCCAAGCCACTTTTGAGAATCCCATGTACAACACAAACACAAAAGCTGCTGAGGGGAAAGTCGTCCGCTTTGACCCCAATCTCAACACCGTCTGCACCATGGTTTGAGAGTGAGAGCGAGAGAGAGAGAGAGCGAGAGAGAGAGAGAGAGAACTTGTCCTTGTTTGCTCATTAATATATATAGACATATATTTATATTTTCCCTGTTACTGATGACACACACACAAAAAAACGCTCAGAAACATAAAGCACACTTTCAGCAACAGTTACGCCAGTTGCATTCGATCATATACAGGAGGCGAGAGATGAAGGAGAGACGAAGGGGAGGTCCCACACCTTTCCAGATCTTCCCACAGTTTGGTGAAGAGAAGTGTTCTTTCTTTACACTCTGTGAGTGTTGGCTTTATGAATAAAACAGCCTCTGGCATATAGATAAATAGAGTATTTTATGCTCTGTAGTATAAATATAGAGGGGTTACTTCACAATGCCAAACCAAATGTTTAAACTGTTTGTTTTTAGCAGTACAGCCCCAGTCCAGACCCATTTTTGGTCTTAGCCTCACATTCATATTATCTTGATGATAAGTATTTTCTCTTATGGGGGTGCTGAGCCTCTCAACTGTGAGTTGATCTATTTTCCAATCACTGGGGTGTGTGAAAGGAGATGAGGAACAAGGGAAAAAAAGACTTCCTCTCTTTTAATAGTGTTAGTCCTGTTGACTTTGTTCTTTGGTCAATTATGCCTCTTAATTGGATGTTACCTCCCACTGACAAAATATATAGCCAAGGATTTAATTACTGAAGTGCAGTACAGTTTTTGGAGTGCCATGGGGAACGCTAGAGCTTTTATTGTTAAAGTACAGATTCTCTAACCATAGTAAGGTACAGTTTCTTTATGAGAGTTATAGCCAACATTAGGGGTTTATTATCAAGATGTATGCAGTGCATTTCTTTGCAGTGCTATAGGGAACTGAACTTAAATTTGAGAGTTTGAATTGACGACTAGTCTATGAGAGTCTAGTAAAGGCATACAGTTGTGAGAAAATGTTTGTGAACCCTTTTGAATTACCTGCATAAATGGCTTCTAAAATATGGTCTGATCTTCATCTAAGTCATAATAATAGTGGTTTATAAAAATAACACAAAAATAATTGTATATTTACATGTTGTTTTTGAACATACATTCAGAGCTTAAGCTGAAAAAAGAATGTGAACCGCTAGGACTTCTAGGAAAGGGGGTAATTGAAGTCAGGTGATGAGAGATGACATTCAGGTGTGGTTTAGAGGTGACCAACAGAGTCTGCTCTCCAAAAAGAGATCTGTTGAAGTGCAATATGTCCCGGTCAAAAGACATCTCAGAGGACCTCCAGAGAAGAGTCGTTGAGGCTCATAAGGCTGGAAAAGACTTGGGCCTCCACCAGTCTGCAGTCAGACAGATTGTATACAAATAGAGAAATTTCAGTGTCATTGCTACTCATCCTAGGAGTGGGCGTCCAGCAAAGATCACAATAAGAGCACACCACATAATGGTCAAGGAGTTGAAAAGAAACCCTAAGGTAACAGCTAAGGACCTGCAGGCATCTCTTGGACTTTCTAACATCTGAGTCCACAATTAGAAAAACAATAAACAAGAGTGGTGTTCATGGGAGGACCACAAGGAGGAAACCACTGCTCTTCACAAAAACATTGCTACCCGTCTCAAGTTTGCCAAAGACCACTGCATACCAACAGGAAAACCTCATCCCAACCGTGGTGCATGGTGAAGGGAGCATCATGGTTTGAGGCTGCTTTGCTGCCTCGGCCTGGACGGCTTCAATCATTGAGGGATCAATGAATTCAAATTGTATCACAAAATTCTAAAGGAGAATATCAGGGTAATGGTCCGTGATCTGGAGCTTAGAGGTTGGGTCATGCAGCATGTGAATGACCCCAAACACAAAAGCAAATTACAACAGAAAAATTTAAACAGAGGAAAATTTACATTTTGAAATGGCCAAGTGCAGAGTCCTGACCGTAGCGCTATTTAAATGTTGTGGCATGACCTGAAGCAAGCCGTTCATACATGACATCCCAAAATATCAATGAACTGAAACAGTTCTGTAAGGAGGAACGGTCCAAACTACCTCCTAACCGTTGTGCAGGTCTGATCAGCAACTACAGGAAACGTTTGGTTGAGGTTACTGCTGCTAAAGGAAGTTCCACTGCTAAATCTCATAATCATACTTTTCCCAATCCAAAGTGTTAACATTTGGACAATATGTTCAATAAAGACAAGTAAAAGTACACTTTGGTGTGTGATTTGTTAAATCACATTGCTATTTTTATGACTGAAGATCAGACCATGTTTTAGGAGCCATTTATACAGGAATGCAGGTAATTCAAAAGTAGATGTAGCACAATGTAATGGTATGAATTACACTGCAGCTCTTTCCTGGACAGGAAATACCTCGTTGATGTGGAATCAATGAGGAAGGGTGGGAGCAGATAATAATTGTGAGACTCTGAGAGTGAGAGGCTAGTGAGGGAGGGGGAGAGAAAAGGAATAGGTGATAGGGCCATAAAGGGGGTGGTGGCAGAAATGTAAAGCAAGAGCTGTGGAGGTAAAAGATCAATTTCTCTGAGAAAAGGTTCTTTTGCTCACTGCCTTCTAATTCTGGGACCTGCTCAACTAATAATAATGCATAGTTATTGTTATGGTCAAGGTCCTATTGAGCCTTTTCATTCAGCCCTAGTATATTCCATTAGTAAGTAAGCTGTCCTCATTCACCACCCCATATGTTGTATGCCTTTTGTGGTTGATACAATAGGGTGAAAAGGCTATGGCTAATTTCTTTCCTTTTCTTAAAAGGAGAATTGGCAAGCTACCCTGCCTATAATAGTTTATTTTTTCCGATAGAATAATGAAGATGGACATGAACAGAGGAGAGAGGAATGTGACTACATAAATAGCATGGGCCACATTCAGACCCATTCAGTCACACATGAATTAGGAATTTCCTAGTGTCCCAGCCTACACCGTCCCCAGCAAATCATGACAATTGTTCTTCTATTACCAATGCCTAGTCTCATATGCCTAATGGCAAGAATGCTACCATTTTAATATTAGCATTCATCAAAGTATGCTTTTATGCTGTAAATGTAATGAAGACCGGTTTGTTGCTCTTTATTTTTATTTTTCCCAGAAAGGCCAATATTTAATGAACCATCCTAAGTGTCACTAAACAATAGAACTAGCATGACAGTGGTCAGTTGGTAGAGAAATATAAGCTAACACACTAAACTAGGGGTTGCTAAATTGCTAACATTTTTAGGCTGGGATCTGATATTGTCTTGTGTGTACTGATGTGCTGTCACAGCCATAAAGTAAAAAAAAAAATTCAAATGTACTGCTGAAGGGAAGGTCAGTCCAGGGAACTATAGCTAATAGCATTTAGGGCTGCACAATGCACTGTTTTGTTATGGTCATTGCAATATGAACTTGCGCCATATACCCATTGCAAAAGACTTCAATTTCTGCTTTGAATAGACATATAATATATCTAATAACATACGCGCCATGCCATTCACTCTATGCATATAGTTGTGTTTGGCCAATCAGATGGAGCCAGAATCTGTTTGCATAGACTAGTGTCATCCTACGCATGGTGGAAGGAGAAAGTGTGAGTACAACAAGATGAGTACAGGCGAAAATGTCAGCGAAAGAGACAAACTGGTACCTAAAAAGATTAGCACGTCAGTTGTCTGGCAAAAAGAGACAACACAAAGCAAGAATTACACGAAGAATGCAAAAAAAGCTAACAAAATCACAAAGGCTAAGTCGAATTCCATGCGAGTACTACAGACCTTTTGGTCTAGTCGAACAACAGAGCCCCACATCAGCCTCACCTTGCATTTCATCAATCAAGACTTTGTGGGGAAAAAGTCCCAGACATCAAGGCGAGGGTGAGGGTCAGAAATGAACAGCACAGACGGTAATTATAACTTTTAATGAGACGAGGGCTGGTGGGATAAAAAATTTCACATTGGAACATAATATTTAAAAAAATCAATTGAATATTCTGCAGTGCAAACATACAATTGTTATATTAAAAAAAATTATACGTTTCTCATTCTCTGCTCTGGGGGAGAATGCTTTCTGCCCACGTCACAGGCTCAGAGTCCCAGAGCTGTCCCCCACCATTGACAGTGAGGCTTGGTGGAAGGCTCTGGCTTGGTGGAAACTTCCCAAAGCTGAGCAAGCTAGCTAGAAAATATCTTTGCATACCTGCCACTAGCTCACTCTCGGAGGCCCTGTTCACACCTGGCATTAACATGCGTCTTGGTTGATCCGATCACAAGTGGACAGTTCTAAGTACGTCAGTTCACAGCTGGCATTAGAATGCGTCTCCACGTGCGTCTCGAGTGACCACTTGTGATCGGATCTCACTTCCCCGCTCTATATGCAAATAATCGAGCTGAAAGTCCAACACGTCACCTTCACCAGGACAGAGTGACGGTCGTCTCCTAGTACCCGGTCCAATTCCTCGTAAAAGGGACAGCTTATCCTGTCCCTACCGGACTTGTTTGAGTCCTTGGCTTTTCTAAATGCGTTGTTGAGGTGTTTGATTTTACGTTGGCATTGCTGCCAGGATCGACTGTGACCATTCCCCTCCATCTTTCTCGAAATCTCCCCATAAATCGCCTAGTTGCGATATGAATCATCCAGTGTCCGTTGTACTGACTCTTCGGCCCAAATGGAAATCAGAGAGCGTGTTTCTTGTGTCCTCCATCCACGAGAATCTACGCCTACTCAACATCAGTTGAGTAGGCGGCCTCAATGCGTCTTGGGTGCATTCACACCTGTACTTAGAGCTGTCCACTTGTGATCACCCAAGACACATGTTAATGCCAGGTGTGAACAGGGCCAGAGAGGCTTTCAGAACATCTGGAAATTTAGTAACATGACAACCTAGCAAAGTAAACATGCTAGTTTTCTTGGCCAAGAACTTGTAAGGCTAGAGAATTGTAATTAAGAAATGTTAAGTTGTTTTTAGATTTTTATGTTTAACCAATCCAGATGGTCTGGATTTAAAAAACAGTTTACTGAGTTGAGTTAGAGAAGAGAAGATTTGAATGAGAGCTGTGGAAAGGAAGTAGAGAGAGAGAGCAAGGAGGGTATAGTAGTAGTTCATACAGACAGATTGTTCAGCTTTAATATTTCAGATGTTCAGGGATTTTTGTCTGAATTGTTTACTGATACGTCTAACAGAGAGAGCAGTGGAAAGGAACAAGTAGGGAGGGAAAGGGGGAGAAATATTAGGGAGGGAGCTGAAGGAGAGTAGGAGGGGGAAACAGCACTTTAAAATTGAATTATCATTTGTATTTATTTAAGTTGATGTTCACTGGCTGGGTTTGTGACAACTTTATTCTTAAGAAACAATTTGTTCAATAAAAGGTTGTTGGAAATACTTTCTTTTCATGTTTAATTCAGTAGGCACAGGCTATTCATTGTCTGGGTCTATTTTAGCAGTATTCCACAGCATAAAGAACTGTGTACACTTGAATATCTGTTTATTTATTGCAAGTCATACCATTATCGCAATATTCAACAACGTTATCCCATATTTTCCTCATATTGTGCAGCCCTAATAGCACTGGGGGGAAAAGGTTCAGGGTGGCAACAGGATCCCATCAATAATCTGTATTGGCCTACGCATTTCAGAGCAACTCCTTTATCAGGGCACACCTGTACAGTGTTGGGATGTTGTCTCACTCTCCAAGGCCGAGCTTCATTAAAACGTATTATTCCTCTGCCGAAGCAGGCCAGCAACCCATCCTGGGTCCCAGCCTATCATTTAAAAAAGGCTGCATCATACTAAAACACTAAGTATGGAAGTCACTGTACTATTCTTTCCTCGTCTGCTGTATTAAACAAGACTTGATCCCCTCTGACCTAATTTCACTTCACTGAATATCGGCCCGCTTCAGGCTGCAGATCAATACAATTTCAGAGGCTCTATTGTCCTGTGTGAATATGATAAACCAGGCCCTACCTCAGATATGCTATATAGGCTGCAGTTGAACCTGGTCTTAAAACGGAATCAGTGATGATAGAAAATCCCTCGACAGACTTTGATTTCTAATTCAGGATTGATCGAGGGCTTGCTGACCTTTCTGAATAATTTAACCCTTCAGCGTATGGCCAGACGCTGTGTAGTTCAAGATGCATTATTCATCATGCAGTTCCTTCCCACCACATCTAAACGGAAATCTCTTGTTTTTATGATGGCAAAAAGCACTCAGAGCCTCAATAGTAGAGTGACATTAGAAATGGTGGTAGGAAATGACTACCAATTGTGTGGTTATGGTAAGTGCTATGTTTACTCCAAGTTTATGCTTAGGCCCTACATTTCATAAAGCTGTTAACTTGTTCATTTTACCCTCCCATATAAGTTGTCTTTGCTCTCAGTTCACCTTTGCCAGTGAGTCATACACAGTGCCATGGCTCTCCTAGATCCTTCCCCTCTGTTTGGTATATATTGACATTACATTTTTGATCCATTGATACAAATGCAATCATTTCCCTTTTCAATCAGTTTTCAGTGCAAGTAAAAATATATTGCCAGTTTAACATTTGTCCTTCTTTTAACCTGAATGACAATGGAACCACAATTTTTAGGGAAAAATAAATTCTTCCCAGCCCTTTATGGTGCAGTCCTTAGCTGAAACATTTATTTAATGAAACGTGCACGCCAGGTGTCTTGAAAGATCCGGTTCTGTCTAATTTACAAAATGTTTTCCTTTGCATATATTACAAATGTGTTTCATTCAAAGCATTCATGTCATATTGCTTGATGAATGAAACGCTTTTTTTAATCTACTTTTACCATTGTGTCAGAAACGAATGTGATACACTTGGAGACACAGGAGGAAAGTGATCTGGCGTGATTTGGTCCAAGGCCACGGGTGAAGTTCCAGAGAAGGGGCATAGGTCTAAAGTCCTGCACCGTCCATGGCAGACAGTGTTCTTCTTTGGCTTTTGGAGAGGCTTAAGTTTTTATGGCGATGGGTTTGGTACTGGAGTAAACGGTTGAAAACTGATCGCACAACAGTCCTCGCAGGGAAAGAATTATGTTATTGGAAACAATTCTGGCGTTCTAAATTGGACAATTGGAGCTTACTTAAATGCCATACACAAAAAATAGGTGTAAAATGTTTTTACATGAAATCTTGGGTTAAAATGTATTTTATGCTCAGTAAAACACTCAGGTTTGCTACCGTACAGTTACATATAATACACAGAAAACCATAACTGGACACAGGTGTGATGGTCATGTCATCAGTACCATTAGAAGTGATGGTTGATGGTGACTGCAAACCCAACTCCCTTGTCTGTGTCCACATGTCTGTGTGCCTCTTCAGATGTATGTGGGCACATTTCTGTCTGTGTATGTCACACATACAATATGCTTGGCACTTTGCAGCACAAGGGCAAAAAGGCAGCAGGCAGAGATTTGACTGTTGGTTACATTCAACACATACACACACCGTGCAAAGTGCCAGACAGTAATATGAGTGGGAGTGTTTCTCAGTGAGGGAAGTGTGTGATGATACATCAAGAAGGGTTAGTCAACTAGCTGTTCATACATGTATGTACACGCGTGTGGTCATATCAGTTGGCTCTGTGTGTGCGTTAGTGGGCCTTTTATATATTTGTGTGTCTGCATGTGTGTAAGATGTGATGAGAATATTAATAGTTGAAAGTGGTGTTGATGGCAGCTGGGAGCCCAGCTGAGATTATCATGTTCAGTGACTGCAGGGCGTGCATGTGTTTGAATATGAATGCGTGCTTCGTTTTGTGTGTGAATGTACCTGAGTGCATCTGTTCGTCCTTGTGTATGCCCATGCGCTTGTGTGTATATGCATGTGCTTTATAATTTTATGTTTTTGGTATATTGCTAACACTTTTAAGCATAGTAACTAACAAATGAAGTGTAACAATGCACTGAGCCTATATTCCTGGATCACCAACATTGCAAGCAATCAATAGTAGGGAGTGCAACAGTCCCAACCATGGTGCCCTGGCAGTAGATTTATAAGATTTTATCAATACTATAACTGAATTGGTTGAAATTAATTAAAAATATGAACGGTTCATACCATAGCAATTTGTTATACTGTCACTCACAATACCCTTAACTTACACACATCACCTGTACACACATCAGCTGTACATCGTGTATGCAAGTGGTTTAGAGGTTGTGACGTAGTGACGCTCAGGGAGGAGCAGAGTGTGCATTTCTACACGGTAAAAGATCAGCTTCCTTGCAGCTGAAGCATGTAGTAGCATAGCGACAAAGTGAACAAGCTAGACTCTTTATGGAAGTGTAGCCAAGCTTTCAACCTCTTTCTAACGTTTGCCTTGCTCACGATGTTGATGTACGGTTCAGCTACAAGAAAACCGCTCCTGTGGTGTGGAGAACTGAACCCTCTGCTTCCCCCGAGATCACTACGCCTCGCAGTTACTCACACAGCAGACGACTGAAGAATTGCGAAGGAAATGATTCAGTCGTGAATTGAAAAATTGTGCATTTCGTTCTGTTAAAAGAAAAACTGGGAATATATACGGCTAATGTGATTCAATCTGGTTGCTTCTGTTCTGTTTGGTTCCGGTACCCGTTCCTTAATGAAACTGGGTCTCAGTTCCCAACCCTGTGGCAGTAGATGGAAGAACATTCCTGATAGAGAAGGGCTAGAAGAGCTGATGAGAGAATTTTTCATTATTTTTCATTTTCAAAGCAACAACATTGTGTAGAGTAGGAAGATTATCACCTGGAGTGGAGTGACTCTGCTGTTCTTACTGGAGTGGTAAGGTTATTCCACCATTGGGGAGCAAGGAAGGAGAAGAGTCGAGACTGAGTGGAATGAGGTTGGTGCAGGGAAGCTAAGCAGTCGCTAGTGGCAGAACACAGAGGAGCAGTTTGGCGTGTATCCCTGTTGAGGGGTTATCAGGTATTGTGGAGTGCAAGCCTGTTTGATCAGGTTGTGGCTAACTAACATTCTTGGAGGTCTGGGTGGGTGTCACCATGGTGTGTCACTGGTAATGAAGCAGTAGTGCAGAGGGAAAGATTTGCCAGGGAAAAGGAGCAGCTCATCTTAAGGTTGAACTTAAGGTGGTGGGCAGACATACTATTGGAAATTAGACCCATGGGATGTGGCAAGAGCATCTTATGGTTCAGTGTCAAAGCTAGTAGGACAGGTCTGAGATGACTAGGACCAAGGAAGAGAGGGTCAGCTGTAGTGGTGTGGATTGCATCAATAACACCAAGGAGTGCAGTCGCAATAGAGTGGGCTGCCTTGAATCCAGACTGGTTGCGGTCCCACTTGCTACTCTGTCAGAGACATTGAGAAAGTTTTTTTGGCATCAGCTAGGGTAAGAGTTGTTTTTTTTGTTGTTTTTTTTTAGTAGTGACTGTAGCTGATGTATAGGTAGATGTTATACAACCAAATATCAGCTCCCTGTGCTCAGAGAAAACTTTCAGTGTTCTTACCAACTCCAAAACTTCATTGGGGTGAACTGGTGAACGGAATGATTCTGCAGCGGCTCAATGAAGAGGGATGGGCCAGTATTCTCTTCTCATGAACTAGACTGATAAAGCGTTTTTTAGTAGTTGGGCTTAGGGGTTAGAGAGTAAATGTTAACTCACGTATGCTCAAGCATAGTCGTACAAATATTTGTGAATGACATACTGACATTTTTTTCCAGCAATCACCTGGAGAAGAGCCTTCAGCTGCTGATGGACCGAGTGGATGACATGAACCAAGACATTGTCAAATATAACACCTACAGCCGCAACCTGAGTAAGCAACAGCAGCAGAAACATCAGGTAAATATTTTACACACACACACACACACACACGGATGCACAGATGCACACCACCTACAGCCACAATCTGAGCAAGCAGCAGCAGAAATAGCGGGCTACCAGCGATGGATACAACAAGGATGCAAGAGGTGTGTGTGTGCTAGAGAGAGAGATGGAGAGCGAGAGAGAGCACACAGGGGCATTCACAAACAGATGCACCTACAGCCACAATCTCAGCAAGAAACAGCAGCAGAACCAGCAGGGTATCTCTATCTCAACCAAAGGCACACGCCAACTACAGCTATAACCACAGAAAGTAGCAGAAACACCAGGTAGCACATACACACACATGGAAGCATGGTCCTACAGGCCCACACATAAATACACATACACCCACTTGAAAGACGCACAGCAAGCAGCAATGGTAAAAACACCATTTTACTAACATAAACACATGTACGCACAGGGAGCTATTACTAGGTAAATGGCAGCAACATTATGTAATGCTGGTTTAGAAAGGGTGTGTGTCTTTGAAACAAAGTTTGAACAACACAGGAAATGTTCCAGTGGCTGCACCAACACACACTAATGCAAATCTGCTGCTGGTCAAAGCACAAATTATTGAGTTAACCTCTGTTGTAAGCATATACAGCTCTGGAGGTTATTGGCACCCTTGAATTTTATGCAGCTGATGTACAATATCTTCTGAAATTATTGGAAATTGAATTTAATATTTATAAATATGAAAATCTTTAATGGCTTCAAAATTGAAAAGTGGCTATAGCCATGATTATTGCTCCCTTTTCTAATACGTAGCTGCACAGCCTTTGGTAATGATGATGCTTCCAAACATTTCTAAAACCATCAATAAGCTTCCTGCACCTTTCTGACAGTTTCTCCCACTCTTCAATTGCAACCTGCTCCAGTTCTTCAATGGTTGAAGGATTCCTTTGACCAACTGCACATTTCAGGTCTCACCATTGGTTCTCAAAGGGATTGAGATCAGGACTCATCTCTGGCCACTCCAGACCAGTCCAAAAGGTTTCTCTTGAGCCATTCCTCATGCTTTTGGATGTGTGTTTAGCATCAATGTCCTGCTGGAGGGCCCATGACCTTCGATTTACACCCAGTTTTCTGATACTGGGTAGCACATTTCACTCCTTGGTAGTCTTCTGATTTCATGGTGCCCTTAATACGTTGAAGACGTCCAGTTACCCCAGACCTCTCCAGGTCAGTCTTCAAATCTTTGGATGCCGTGCAAGGTGTTTTTTCAATGGCTTGCACCCTTTGCAACCTTTGACTACATCTGAGATAAATTTTCCTCTCATCACCATGTCCTGGGAGATTCTTAACAATTTCATGAGCAGCAAACTTTGCGAACTGTGGAAACAGGGATACCAAGGTCTCTAGAGATAGCCTTCTAGCCTTGTGAACACTTAAGTTTGGTGATAATAGTTTTTCTCACATCCTCAGGCAGCGCTTTTCTCTTTCAGTCCATCTTCTACCATTTTCACAGACGACCATGGAAGCAGAACAGACTGTTTTATCACTTTATAATGAATTATTTCTGAAGATATTGTACTTTATCTGCATGAAAGGGTGCCAGTGATCTTGGCCAGAAATGTACACAGACACAGGCTTTAAAACTCCTTTTTGTTGCCATTGAGCACATAATGAGATAAAAATGACTAATGTTAACCTCTTCAAATATCTGTCATGGTGACTTCAGCCCAAATCATACCTCACCTAACTGAAGCAGCTGACGTTTGCCCATTGCAGATTGCATCATTTCAATTTCAGACTTGCCTAAGCTGGTCTATGGATCTGTTTGTTTTCCATGTCAAAGAATTTGTGCTTTACTCCACTTTGGGGGCTCATTCTTTGATATAGTGTTGCAAATTTAGCCTTATTTGAAGTCAGCTAGGGTAGGTTAAATACCATGCAATTGCTCAGGCTATCTTCAAATATTGTCAAGACACCCAGGGAGAGCAGAAACAAACAGTGGATGCAAGGCTAATATCAATAACCTGAGTAATTTTTATTTTAATGTTTAAGCAAAAGCCCTCTGCTTTATTCCTTCCGTGTACCTGTGAAACACACCCCTTGCAGCTCAGACTTCAATCAGTAGCTACAGCAAAAGCACCTTGCACACACAGATACACAATCTCAGACACGCACATTCTCAGCCAGAAGCACCAAAAAGAGCAGAACGGACACACAACAGATGCACCGAGACTCAGACACACACCATCTGCCACCTCGGCCAGAATCGGCACAAATCTCAGGAAACACATGCAAATACAAACTCACACACTTACTCACTCGTACTCAGTTCCTCAGCGCAAAGGTGACTCACTGATGTGAACCATGCGCGTGCACACACCTGTACACCCACCTGCAAACACCTACATTATTCTCTCATTATTCTCTGTATAAGAATAAGAACATATCGACACGTTGCTCTGAGTTGAGTCATCATCTAGGCTGACAGTGGATGTCACCATGGCCAGATTCACACACATTACGCGGTCTTACAGCAAACACATATGCACATACACATCTATAGCCACAGGTGGTCTGCTCCACACACAGACGCATGCACAACTCCAACCGCGGACACACTCGGACACACACTCCCTCAGGCCAAATCACCTACATCGCCAACC
>CABFOQ010000575.1:0-18820 GCA_900660455.1 Gephyroberyx darwinii | reverse complement strand
CCCGGCATGTGACTGTGCTTTAAGAGAAATCCTTGATGTGGCGCCGGCGAGAAACAGAGATATGTGGATTTCCCCGAGTCTGGAAGTCTGTGTCAGGTCAGGGAGAGAGTCAATTGAGGAGGATTCAGTTTGAAATCATCAGCATATTTTGGGATTTGAAGACCCCATTCAGAGCCTGCTGAGCCTCTGCTTATAGCTGACTGTAGCTGTCAGTAGTACACGGCACAGCCAAACGCACTTTGGGCTCCAAGTACGGTTTTTACAAGGCTTTCCTTTATCCATATTTCATAAACTGAAAATGAACGTTTTGCTGTTTTGACAGCTACAGTTTAGTACATTTATTGTATGCTGTTTTATTTATCTGCCGCTTAGAGTAGGATAATGGTGCAGGCAAACCATTTCTAGTTTCAGTGTACATTGCAAGAAGCCATTAAGTCTCAAATCCCAGTTATTTGCTGCATTCCAAGAAAACTTAGACAGCTTTGTTTGAGTCAGTGCCATGCAGCATTTATGTAAACAGACATACTGTAAACCCATGGGACGCGATTTATAAGTTTCTTACACAGAAATGTTGTACCTGGAAAAGTTGTGTATTATAAACATTTACCTAGATGTTAAAATCAGAAGTTGACATCAATTTTGTTCTCCGATTTTCTGTTGTATGTCAAAAGCCAAAAGAAGATTTTTATCATTGTCCCAGGTGTGACTGCTCTACACATTGTTATTTCTTATTTTACACATTCTTTGAGAAGACTTCACCACAAAATCTTAGGATAAGGTCAAAGAACATTTTTACAAATAAGGCCCTGGGGTGTATTTGTTTTGCCACACAGCGCGTCCCTCCCCTGGTGGTGACAGACCTGTTTGAGGACATCAAAGATGGGGTGATGCTGCTGGCCCTACTGGAGGTCCTCTCTGGACAAAAACTGGTGAGTCTCATGGTCTCATGGTCATTTCTATGGCACGTGATGCTGGCCACAGATCTGGTCCAAACTCTCATCATCCCCCTTCCATGCTGGATTAAGCTTAAATAATTTCTTTAATGAGAGCAACTGGCTTTGATTAGGTCTGTTTACATTGTAATGGTCAACCCTGCTGCCTTAAATGTGTTTTGCAAATCTCCAAAGAGCCACGGGCTTCATGCAGTGAATGTTAAACAAGCCACAATTACATGGAAGTACTCATTGATTGACTTTTATATTAGGATGTTTGAATTGAACAGAAAAGGCTGTATTAACAAAGAAAGATCATAGGAGTACACACACACACACACACACACACTCCGAGTGTGAAGATCCCACTTGGCCAATATTGCCTAAGGTCTAAGCTGTCTATGTCCTATTGATCTGACGGCTTAGGGGCAAAAACAGCCCTGATTGGATCTCTGTGTCTTTCTCACTTTATTTGTGTCTCTGTTCTCTGTCTTCATCCGTGGTTCATTGTTTGTCTGATTCTTTTCACTGTAATTTCTGTTTGTCGTCATTATATGTTGATTAGAATTTATTTCAGGCCTTAATATGTGGATTATAGTGTTTATAGACTCCCACCCCGAATTCCTGTACATGTATATTTAATACTTGCACTGTTTTATTTTTTTCCACACTGTGTGTACAGTGTATTTCTTTCTCTCTCTGTCTCTTTGTCTTTCTCTAAATCTCTCTCCTTTGTTATCCTCTTTCCTTCAAGCCATGTGAGCAGGGTAAGAAGCTGAGGAGGATCCATTGGGTTGCCAACATCGGTACAGCCCTCTGCTTCCTGGAGGGTAGGAAGGTAAGAGTTCAGCGCCTCCTTTTTATCCTTTTGGCTTCTTCGTTATGCTGCTCCCACTGCTTTCCCTGCTCAGCTGATGCCTTGTGGGTCCAAACAACTGAATCCTGACCTTGTGTGACCTCTCTTTCCCTTCCTCCCCCTCTCCGTCTTTCCACCTCTCCTCCATCCTTCACCCTTATCCCCTGATACGAAAACCTACTTAGCATTTGTTCAAAGGCTTTTATATATGTTGTTTTTACCTATTTTATTTGTCTTGTATGTCATGTTGGCATTTATTTATTACTGTTTAACTATCTATAAAGCACTTTGTAACTTCTTTGAAAACTACTCCTCTCCTGTCTCATCCTCCCATCCCTTGTCGTCACCTTTGATAAGTACCAACAAGCTTCCGGGTTCCTCTTCCCCGCTTCATTGACAGAGTTTGATCTAAAGCCACTTCTCTAACCCAAGGAGAGGCTATCAGCATCAACTGCCCCTCCATGAGATCAGTATTACATTCCCAAAGCATCACCCGGCACGTCCTTGGATATACATAAATAAATCCATAAGTATGAGCTGGCGTCTGCAGGGACATTGATTTGACTTCCTCAAGTGTGACAGGGGTTAAAACCGTAAATCCTACACCAGTAATCTGCCGTCTGGAGATGAGATGTCTCTGCTGTGCTACGATGGTGTGTGTATGTGTGCTGGTGTGTGTGACTGTGGTGGAAAATTAAATGTAAATATGTTCTGTGTGTAAATCTTGTGTGTGTCTAGACCGTAGTCACATGAAGCCCACGGGCTTTACGCCTGTTAAATGCTTCTCTGTTGTATCTGTCGTCATAGAAAACTTCCATGTGTCATGTTAAGTTGCCATGATAACCTGCTGTGTTTTCTAATGTGAACCCATGTATTGCATGTATTCTGGGTGTTTCAACTCCATAATTGTGTATATAGAGTTTTTACTGCATGTGTGCTGTGTATATTTGTGTGTGTGTGTGTTTGTGTGTGGTCATACACAAAACTGTGATATTAACCGCTGTTATATTATCCACCTCTACCTGCTATGTTGAGTTGCCATGATAACCTGCTGTGTTTTCTATTATAAAATGTATTGCATGTATTCTTATCAGCCAGTATCCCATGTTTCCCCATACTGCCTTCGGCTGCCACCTATCTCTTCCTTCATACTTTCCCGTCCAATATAAAGTGGCATTTTATACCACATGATGACCCACTGCGCTGTTCCTCTTCAGCTCTTCAGTAGTATAACCCACTGTGTGATGATATAAACTACCTCCATCATATCACTATCTGGCTACAACCGTAGCTCTCCTCTCTCTCTGCCTGCCTCCCTCTTCTTCTCTATCTGTAACCGTCCCTCTCTTCCCCTCTGCTTTCTCATTCTCCCCATCTCTCCCACTATGCCCCCCCCTCCCTCCATTGCTGGGAGTAATCCCTGTTGCCTGTGTAGAGGTGATAGATCTCTCCTCTCAGCCAAGCATTCAGGTTATCTCACCTCAGAGACTCTATCTGCCATCTCACAGTCAATGAGGCATCCCCCTTCAATCGAACACATCTAGAGTACCTCTGACTGGCCTCTCTCTCTGTCTCTTTTCCTATCCACGCTCCAGTCTGCGTATAGAGGATCTCCGGTCAGTATCAGATGCTTATTGAGCACATACATGAATGTTATTGCGCTGGTTTGTACAGTACATGGGATAGGGCCAGCATTATCTGTACACAGTAGTGCTGAGAATTATGCCCATATATTGTTCATTTTGTGTAAACATGAGACTGAATTACCAGATTGAGGGAAATGGCGTGTACTTCATCCGTATGTATGAGATTATAGTGTAAGCAGAGAAAGTGGAGCTGATTGCAATCTTGAATTATTTGGTTCTGTTGTGAAATATTCCAATACTGGATATTGTGTTTTTGACACAGATCAAGCTGGTCAACATCAACTCCACAGACATCGTGGATGGAAGACCGTCCATTGTACTGGGGTTGGTGTGGACCATCATCCTCTATTTCCAGGTAACGTCTCTTAGTCAGATAGGTAGATAGATACTCTTACATAGATACTTGGGGATCTGTTAACACAAAATTATTGTCTGCAGTGTAGCACAATACAGTATAGAAAAGATTAAAAAAAAACATATTAAGCCTAGCCTAGTGCTAGCTACATGCTTGCTAGCTGTGAGCGTCTTGGCAAGTAATGTAATAAAATTAAATCACCCATAATAGCTCAACTTAACAGCTAATGTGACTTCTAAAATACACTAAATCAAACAATCTAATGTACGAGGACTTGGAATGAATCTGCTACTACTACTACTTCTACTGCTACTTCACACACAATGTGAATTGTAGAGAAATGTAAACTAGACTTCAGATTTCAGACATGGCAGTTCAACAAGCACCTAATGAAAATCGTCTCTTAAGAACATCAGCACTTGTACAGTACATGTTTCCCCTTCTGGCAAGCATAACAATATTTTAAAAAAAACAACAAATGAAAATGTGCTTATTCACTCACTAACACATTGATATATTTTATTTCACAGTAATATTTACAGGTTTATAGTTTCATGTGGATTTTATGAACTTTTTTTCCCACTCAAGGGTGAGATAATGGAAGCACAGCACTAACAAACCATTCCATTTTATATCAATTGAATCATTTAGATGAACAACCATTTCAGTGCTCATGTGAGTGATGTTTTCAAATCTTATTCGGTAGGTAGGTAGCCTAGAGTTTAGAAAGCAGGCTTGTAGCCAGAAAGTCACTAGTTTGCATCCTAGACCGACTATGCAAAGAAAGGAAAAGAAAAAAACAATCTCCTCTCCCTTGAACTGCCCTCAAGTTACCCTTTAACTATTCCCTCAACTCCCAGTTGCTCCACTGGACCTGCTCAGTGGCCAACAGTAGAAGACTGTGGTTTTACTGGGAAGCTCCCAGGAGTTAATATGTGTAAATGTGTGAGCATGAAGTAGGGCATTGCTAATTAAGAGCATACATGCTTAGTCAGCCCTTGCTGGATAAATAAAGGTCATTCCTGAATGAATTGGTAGGTAGTATTGCTCGACTATCCTCTCCAATACAGATTGAGGAGCTGACCAGTAGCCTTCCAGCTCTCCAGGCCCTGTCCAGCAGCAACTCCTCATTGAATAGTTCCACCAGCAGCACTGAAACCACCAGCCCACCTGTCAAGAGGAAGCCCCTCCCACCTCTACAGGGCGGCGCCAGAAAGGCCCTGCTCAGATGGGTCCAACAGACGGCTACGAAGTATGTAGCCTCCCATAGTGAAGCTTCTTATTGATCTGCCTTACAAAAGTAAGGTGTGGGAAACAAAACATGCTCAATTCACTGCTTCTCTATATAAAGCACTGACACTAAATGAACACTGATACCAACATAATGTGAAGATAAAAAGCTTTTCCTCCTCTCAAAGCTAAAGCATGCTTCATCTATAATATCTGCTGTAATGCTGTGATGTGTTTGCCCTCTCCAGACGTCTGGGGATTGAGGTGAAGGACTTTGGCCCCAGTTGGCGTACAGGTTTAGCATTCTTTGCAGTCATCCTTGCCCTCCGGCCCAACCTAGTTGACATGGAGCGTGTATGGAGGAGGGCCAACCGAGAGAATCTGCAGGAAGCTTTCTCATTGGCCGAGACTGAGTTGGGCATTCCGCAGCTTCTTGACCCAGAAGGTAAATAGCATTTGTCCATTATAAGACTGGTATGATTAAGTCACATCTCTCCCATCTTTTCTGTTTTTTTCCCCACTGTATAAGCTTTCATAAAATGCAAAAACGCAACAATCAAATAAAAGACAACGGCCCTTCATGTTATTCACGCTAATGATTATTGTGAAATAAACTTGCTTCACATACGATTGCATTCAATATCTTACCTCATCATCACATACAGCTGCAAAATAAAGAAATACAATGGTGAATATCTGTCAGAGCGTCAGATTTGCTCCTTAGTGAAACTGCCAAACACCATCTGTGCCCCTTCACGCCTGCCCTTCAGAATGAACTCTGACAAATCAAGCTTGACATCAGTGTAATTAGGGACCATTAGGCCGTGGGATTCAGCTACAGAACCTCCAAACAAAACTTGGACACCAAATGCTGAAGATTGTTTCAATCAAGCAATCCTATTCGTGTTTTATGCCAGTTTTTCCTATGAGGGAAACACCCAAAGCATGATCAAATGGCTTCAATTCATATGTTATCTTAGCGTGCACAATAATGTTCACGTGACTCATTTGATCTTGTTAATTTGGTTTCCTCCTCAGACGTAGATGTAGACAAACCAGATGAGAAATCCATAATGACCTACGTAGCCCAGTTCCTGAAGCACCATCCTGATCGACAGCAGAGCGACTCAGAGGGACAGCCAGAAGAAGAGGTAACCTGCCCTGTCAGATTTGTCTGATATGCCCCTTTATTCCTGGATATGCCCCTTTCATCTTCTCTCTTTGTGCGTCCATCCATTGTTTAGCTGGTTTACATGATTTATCTTTCTCTCCAGATTTCTCTTCAGTGTATCAAACTTCGCCCATGACATATGGATTCTCTCTCCTCTTTCCTTAGTTTGTGTTGAAATGTAGTGTCCAGACCTGGGTCAAGCAGTATTTCCAAATAGTGTTTGCTATTTGTTTAAGCCTATGTAGGTGCCGGGTGAGTTTTGCCCCATGGGACAATGCAATGAGAGCCAGAACGTTCAGACAATCATAGAAAACTATTTTGAATGGAATTGACCATTGGAATTGGCAATGCTAAGAAGTCATTACAATTGCTATTTGACCCAGGTTAGGTAATGCCTTGCCTGTTGTTTCCTACTTCCTTTTTTGCACATCTCTCTCTTCATATCTTCTCTTTGTCTCTCTGGTGTTGTTGTGTTGTGACTGCTTTCCTGTGGTCGTTGTGTCTGCCTCTGTCCTACAGTATGGTCTTGCTCCTCGAGATATAGTGGAAATGTTGGAGGTAGGTTATATAGTAAATTAAGGTCCCCTGGGCAAGTTTTCCATCAAACTCAACTCAGCTCAATGCCATTAGCCCCCTTGCACATGCATGGTTTCCATATAAATTAAATCAATGCTTATTTATTCTGGCTATTCTATTGAATTATAGTACCGCTGCCTACACCACACAGTGTGGGTGAGATTAAACATTGTTTCTCCATGTCAAAATAGAGCCTATATGATAATATTGGCTCTTTATCTTACCTGATGTGATATTCCTGCCGCAGGGTTTTCCGAGCGATGATAACAAAAGGAAGTCCGGTGTAAGAAGACGTGATATTACCATTTATTAACATTACCAACTAGTGCTATTGCTCCCAGTCCCATTAGCATGACAATGAAAGCCTCTGGCATTGGCAGTGTGCACTGATACAGCATGTTTGATGGAAAGCTTGGAAATAGATGTTTTTAAGGTTACAGTGTCAGGAGCTCAGATATGTTATTAAGCCACACTAACCATTCACTCTCTGTTTCATACTGTTATCTTTTGTTGTTTCACAACCCTGACTAGTCTTTTTTTTTTTTTTGTGTTTCTCACTTGCTTTGTTATTTCCAGACAATTGTTACTAACCCACTGATTCTTCTTTTGAATTCCCCCTCTCACTTGAGCGAATATCAATTAGGAGCTTGTGTTTTCATTGAAGCATGAAAACCTCAAAAGTATTATTGCGTTATTTCATAAAACATTGGCAGATAATAGAATGCTTCCCTTTAGAATTAGCGTACTCCCTATTTCATGTCTGAAACCAGAATAGAGAATGGAATTTGTGACTGGGCTCCCTAAAGGGGCCAAAATGAGCTGATAGAACAGACAGAAACTGAATAGCTTTCAAATTGAATAGGCAAGCTAACCAGCTTTTGAGCGGGGTGGAATTATCGTCATGGTTATTTAAAATCCAATGAAATGTTAGTAGGGGGTCTTAAACAAAGTACCCTGTCGAACTTGAGTGTTTTTGGCAGCTGTGGATTTTAAGATTTTGTCCTACAGGGAGGCACAGAGGATTAAGACAACACATGTTTAACAGTGCACACTCTGCCCCCTCTTCATCCTTCTTCCTCCCTCCATCCTTTCATCCATCTGTCAAACATCTCTCTCCACCCATACTTGATTTGCTTAATCACTTTCTCCATCCATCTTCCTGTTTTCTCCCTTCCCTTGTGGCTCTTCCTCCTTTCATGCCCTCTCCTTTATTTGTTTTTTCATTTCCTCCCCATTTCTTGGACCCCCTCACTCCCTCCCTATTTCCTTGCCCATTTTTTCCATTTACCCTGCCACCCCTCCACCTCCCGGCCTCCTAGAGAGAGCAGCGCAAGAGCCTGAGGGAGCTGAAGATGTGGCTCGACCAGCTGGAAAAAGACGCAATACAGGCTCAAGAGACTGAGGGCAATCTCACTCAACAATACCAGGTTAGCTTGTGTGTGTGTGTGTGTGTGTGTGTGTGCAGTTCAAACTGGGTACACTGGGCACAGACGCTCCCATTATCAGCCCAATCAGTGGTATTACACTGTGGGGATCAGACGGCTGCTGTTATATTTTCACCCAATCTGGCTTCTTCCACCAAGCCTCAGGATACATTCCATATTCAGCAGCATGTGGGATATCCCAATTTCCTTTGCACATTATTCAGGAGAGTCAGAGAATGTGAAGCCATAAAGAGGGACACGATTCAAAGGCAATTAGCAACAGTTTCTGTGATGGTCTGATGAAGGACGGACAAGAAACGGAAGAAATGCTTCTTAGCATTCCATTGAGCGAGCGTTTGTTGTGATGTCTGTGATACTGTAACTTGAATATTTGTGGGCTTACTGTAATTGTTTGGAGTGCTGTGTATCATGAACACATGTCCCCCCTTTTTTTGTTTTCACATCTCTTTCCCTGTTGTAGGTGTTCAAGAGTCTGCGCGTCCAGTTGGAGATGAGGAGGAAGCAGGTGGAGGGAGCGTTGCAGTCCACTCAGAAGGATGGGATGCTGACCGTGGACCAGGCTCTGGTCAAACAGGCCCGGGAAAGGGTCTCCAACAGGGTGAGAGCAGCAGTAGGGACCGCCAACCTTCTCTCAGTGTCATAGTCAAGCCAGCCAGCTGTTTGTAAATTTTGGTTGGAAAACAGTGAAAGTGTCGGGAAACTTTGGATTCACCAGCACAGTGGATAAAAAAGTTAGTTTCCTGACCTGGGAATAGTGTAACAATATGCAGTTTGATTACAGCAGAAATGAACTCCAATTCTGACCTAATTCTTATGGTGTCAAAGATTAAGATGAGTGTCTTTTCCCAGCACTTCTGTGGTCATTTTGCAGCAGCTGTTTTGCGTCTCTCCCATTAATAATTCAGCTTAATTCAACTGAGACAAAAAATGATGCAAGGGAAAGTAATTCATTAAGACTGCTTTTACACTCTGCTCCCCTGCAACATTTGCATGCTGGTTTTCATTGTAATTGTTTTATGTGTAATTGTGTTTTTCGTGTTTGAGCTTTCGCCGAGGTGCCGTGTCAAAAGCAATTTCCTGTGCCGTGCAATGAGCTGGACAATGAAAATCTCTGAATCTGAAGCTCTCCCCTTCCCCTGACTGAATAAAAGAATAACAAATAAATAAAATAATGCATTCTTTCTTTCAAGCGCTGATACATTTTTCCACTTGCTCTCCTCGTCTCAGCTCCTGGACTGGCATCTGCAGCTGGACAGGTCTCTGCCTGCTCCCCTGAACTTGGTGGGGGCGTGGTTGCACCAGGCTGAAGGGGCTCTGCGACAAGAGATCACCGTCCAACATGCACACGACGAGACCGCTAACACCGTCCACAGGGCCCTGGAGCAGCACAAGGTTAGCATGGAGGGATACACAGAAACAGAAAGTCACAGATGATATGTGTAATATGTGCACATCCAAATATAAAAATATAAATGACCAGGTGAGGAAGAGAGAGCGGGTCAAAATACTGTTCTGCCTATTATAGATAGTGTAAAATACATTCACTATTGAGAGCAGTGCACCAGTGTGCAGATTCTTGCCTTTTGTTTAGATGAATCAGAAAAATATATAAAATATAATATATAAGTATTTTCATATGAGTGTGTGTATGTATGTACATTGTGCAGGCTGTGTTGAAAAGCCTGGAGAGTCACCAGCAGGTCTTTCAGAGGATCCATAAGGACAGAAGTGTTGAGGGGGTCCCTGTTCCCCCAGACCAGCTCCAAGACATGGCCGAGAGGTAGTGTAACTATCAAGAAATAGGTACATTTGATGACTTGGAACCGGTCCGTGAATCGCTCCAATAGCCACCTCACTTGGCAATTCAGAGGAAACGCAAACTGTAAAATTCAGACGAATATCAGGATATAGATTTGATGTCCTGTTTGATGTCTCTTTTAGGATGAACTTTGTCTCTACATCTTCTAGTATCCACCTGGCTAAGATGGAGTTCATGGAGAACAAGCACCATATGCAGGCCTTTCTCATTCTGGCCGAGTCCAAGCTCAAATCCTGGATCATCAAATACGGCCAGAGGGAGTCCGTGGAGTTGATGCTCCACAACTATATTGTAAGCTGAGCCATACAGTATATAGTATCACTCTATGAAAATAAATTTGAGAATTTGACGTTTTTTGTATTTTATTGGAATTTATTGGACAAAATGTCCAATATGACACATATGACCGCATATTTCATATTTTGTGATATTTATTGTTTAGGTGAACCCTCAACAATAGAGTGATATTAGACAGCTATATATAGCTATATATTACTCTATAGTGGAAAATCATATAGTAATATGCCCGGACACTTTTAAGAAATTGAGGTCTGGAAAAAGAATGGACGTTTGAAATGAAAAATGTGTGTCTTTTTTTATTTCCCATTTTTCCATTTCACTCTTCTCTCCTGTCTTCCTCAGTCTTTTGTAGAGAAGCACCGTTTCTTTGAAAATTATGAGGCGTTGTTCCAGTCCCTGAAGCATTCTGCTGAGGTCTATGTCAATGCTGACAGCTCAGGTGAGAGCTCAAAATGTAGATGTTAAATTTACTATTTCATATGTATTTGGGATTTTGTTGTATACAGATTATTTCCCAATTTGTTTTAAGAATTGGATTTGTCAATTCAGACCCTATTGGTTATTAAATAGGGGCATTCTTGTAGTTTTTGATGTTGCTTTTCATCTGTGATTGAACGGACCCCTCTGGCAAAATGTGTTCTCCCTGACACACCATTAAGATCACCAACTATCTCACCATTACACACAATATCTCACCTTCGATCAAATCCTCTCTCATCAACTCAATAACCAATCAGGCCCTTTCCCCCAGCAACTCTGTCAGCCCCTATCTGGTTTGACTGGTGGGTAGAAGGGAAGGTCTCCAGGCTAGAGCTAAATGAGGTTCCTCCACTCTCAGTTCTCAGTGGGGAATACGACCCCATTTGCTAGCGGCTGCTCCACTTCTGCAGGTCTCTGGGCGCGAACAGAGCTAGCTTGTTGGTTTCATTAAGTTCCAGGGTTGCGCTGCTTTAGGGTATGCAGAGGAGAGAAGTGAGGTGTGGCGAGAAATCAGATCGGTCGACCCCAAAAACGAAGCGCCCTGCTGGTAGTCAGCGCCCTGGGCTCTGGTTAGCTAGATGGTAGCTGATCATTTGGATCTTTCTGAAGCTTTTAGTTTATAGCGAACTGGTGTGTGTGTGTGCATGTGCATGTGTGTGTATTTTCTGCCATTTGGAGGGATTGCACTGGTTTAGTGATGTGCATTTGAAATTGTTGGACTCATACTCTATCTTGCAATGAGAGCTTTTGAGGTTAGAGATTCTCTTCTAGTGTGTGTGTGTGTGTGTGTGTGTGTGTGTGAGAGAGAGAGAGTTGTGTATCTGGGCTTGAGTTAACACCATAGGATCTTCATATAAAACAACCTTTAGAGGGGCAACACATAAGACATTAGGATTTTGATAGTAGTATTAGTAGTAGTAGTAGCAGTAGTTATTGCTATGGCTTTTATTATTGATGCTCTGGTTGTTGCTAATGTAAATGTGTCTTTCCTCCAGTGGATGAGGGAGAGACTGGTGTGCGGAGGTTCATGCGGGAGGTGGTGACCCAGTGGAGGAGTCTGTCCGTGGAGGTGCGCAGTGTGAGGAGCATGCTGGAGGAGGTGCTGTCCAATTGGGAGCGGTACAGCTCCACTGTGGCCTCCTTACAGGCCTGGCTGGAGGACGCAGAGGCAGCCCTGAGCCAGCCGGAAAACACCAAGCGGGTATGAGCTTTGACTCTTAAAGCTGTAGCAACGTCAGCTATGTACTTGTGATACATCAGTTAGAAATGCATTTGGGTGATTGAGTGGGACCGCTATCCGGTTAAGACTCCACCAGACATTATTTTATTTGATGGATTCAAATGCCGTGGAAGGGTAGCAATCAAATGTAGACCCAATTTCAAACATTAGCGTCTTTTAAGTGGAATCAAATTACAAACTCAACTCGAGTATCAAATGATCCCCTTGACTTATAACATGCCACTGAGGATATTCTAGTTGTCGCATCGCCATGGTTACAACAACCCTCGGCTTTATATCCCCAATAACCAAACCGCCAAGGATTACACAGCTAATTACCCCAATTTTCTCTGTCCTATCTTTCTTTCTCTTTCTTTCTTTCTTTCTTTCTTTCTTTCTTTCTTGCTTTCTTTCTTTCTTTCTTTCTCTCTTACCCCTCCTCCTCAGTTTAATCAAACCATAAGGACTAATGTGTCTCTCTCTTTCCCTTGCCCCTTCTCTCATCCTTTTCCCAGGAGTTCTTCAGGAACCTCAGCCACTGGATGGATCAGCATGCAGCCATGAACGATGCTGGAAACTTCCTGATTGAGACGTGTGATGAGACCGTGTCACTTGACCTCAAGCAGCAGCTACTGCTTTTGAATGGCCGATGGAGGGACCTCTTTCTCAAAGTCAAACAAGTAACAAAAACAACAGGCTTGCTAAATCCCCACGACTCAAAATTAGGTCAGAGAAAAGCTGGACCTGGGTCAAATAATACAATACAAGTTTAGACAATCACATTTAGAGTAAAATTCTACAACATTTCCATGTAAATAAATGTCAATTTTGCTACTTTATATCACTGATTGATATAACACAATAGTGATTTGATCTACCCAGCTCATGAAAGCTTTTACATTCACTTTTCTAAACACTCACAGTGTCGGGCAGGTCTTTCTTGGGAAAACTCCACTGACACACAGCAAGTGATGCATTTTACATCTAGCAGCAGCAAAAGTGGTTTGTTTGAAATAAATAGAAGAACTGGGTAGTTAGCATGAGCAGCGATAGCCATCATGACTGAATAGACAAAGAGCGCCACCTACAGAAACTCAAATTTCATCAATTGAAAATCCAAGGGAAAAGACGTCACAATACTGAACACACTGTTTGATTGCCAAGTGATCGCTGGAAAGTGCTCTAGACCCGTAGATTACTACTTCAAGTAAATTGACATAGTGCACTTTTATGTGATTGTGAGCTTACCTGGCACTATTTGACCCGGACCTGAGAATGGTACATCCCTCAGTGAAAATAATTCTGTATCTTCCTACCTTCTCTGCAGTACGCCCGTGCAGATGAGGTGGAAAAATGGAGAAAGGACCACCTGAAGGCTGTGTCAGCCCTGAAAGAGCTGCTGGACACGGCAGAGGCCAAGCTCAATGCTCCTGTCCAGGTGTCTTTCCTCAATGTTAGGGCCTTTCTGCAGGACGTGGAGGTGAGGAAAGCTAATCATATTTACAGAATAGAATAGAATTCACAATTCAATACAGTACAAGTTGTCCTTATTCACAGGGTACATGGAATTTGTCGGTTTAGCTGACTTACACCCTGACCTATTACACACATGTTCTATTCACTATAGGTTGGTAGCATCACAGCGTCAGTGCCTTGCTTAGTGGAGCTCAACTTATGCTACAATGGTTTTTTTGTAGCATTTCAGTCATGTCAGCATCCCTGTTCTGACATGACTGAGATGCTATACAAGAACAAACTTCTACTAGGATGATAATATTCACTTGGAAAAAGGAATGGCACTCTCTGCTCAAACAGGGAGGACTGTTTCTGACGGCTTTGAGCAATAACGAATACAGTTGATGCTGTGTTTGAAGACATAGTTAGGAATGTCAAGTGAAACATTCACTAGTTGCTTGCCCACAGCAGAAAATCTGTCACATCGCCTGAGGGAGAAATATGAAGTACTCCCTTTTAAGCAATACAGTTTCACCAGCTTTCTTAGATGTGTTGCTTCCTAATGATGAAGCTAGACACCAAGACTGGGTTGATAAGAGCTTGATGAAGTCTTTGGGTATGTGCTACAGATAGATGAACAGCATTACATGTACAGTAAGTATTTTCATTGCCGAAGCAGTTTAGATGGAAGTTTGCTTTAGGTTTAAACATCTCTAAGATGACGTTTACCCTCTGCCTGCACATCTCATTCTCAGAATACCAAGCAAAAGGTTGTTGCCATGGAGACACAGTACAAGTTGGCTGCCCGCAGTGCTCAGCTCCTTGCCAAGGATGCACCACATGATGAAGGTGCCAGGGTCATGGCAACTATGGCAACAGCCAAAGGTCAGCTGAGTAAGGTAGGAACCACTAAAAGGTAGCATGTCTTTAATCGTTCTTTTAAAGCAGCACATTCCAGGTATGGTGAAGTCCTTTTCAATCTCTTTCCAACATTGAAAATATCATTGTCTCCTCCTACTTTTCCTCTTAGGTGAGATTTTTTAATTTCTACATCATACACCACCGTCTCTTTTCCTGTCAACTTTTAATTACCAATTTTATTGCTGTTTCCAGGTGAGGGAGCGGTGTCCATCCCTGGTGAGGGAGTGCCACGGCCTGCTGCCGCTGTTAGAGGAGATGGAGAAGCACATCACTGGCTTTTACCAAGCCCTGGAGCGGGCCAGCCGCATCACTGCTGCTGCCCGAGACCCGGACGCACCGGCCCAGACCCAGCACAAACACAAGTGGCAGGTTAGATATGATGCCGCAATGCAAGGATTGGACACCAGTGGTTAGCTGGTACCAAACGCCCAGAGATATGGTTGAATGGTTAAGTCATGTGCCCCCCCCCGCTTTCTCTCTTGTGTCTCCCCACCTCTGTCTCTCTCTCTCTACCGTCCCACTGTCCACTACCTTGAATAAAATGTGTGAAGTAATCTTCAGCTTCGTCATTAAAACCTCCTCATATTATAACCTTTTTGCCATGAAAGTCTAGATACTAGAGTATTTTTAAAGTTGTTTTAAAAGTTGTTTGTGTCCTCAGGACCTGCTAAACCAGCAGCAGAGCTGTAAGCGCTGCCTATCGGTGATTGAGAGGAACTACCACACCCTGCAGAAGGCGCTCTCCACCAGTAAGGTGCTCAGAAACTTCGACCCGTCCCTCCTGCAAAAGAGAGTGGCCGAGATCCAAGGCTCAGCACAGGTTAGCATTGCATATCCACGTCCACGTCCACGTCCACGTCCACGTCCACGTACACGTACCCGCAGTGTCTGAAATTAACTTTTTGGTTCACCTGTCAAGGGCTGATAAACTAAAAAAATTACCTGCATCATGAAGTGAAACAGAATTCAATATAACCAAGGCATTCGACATTTCTTACACGTACACAGTACATGTACAGTATATGAGCACACACACACACACACACACACACACACACACACAGAATGCCACACCGAAAGTGCATTACCACCACCGCTGACTAGTATTAATCACTTTGAGAGAACTATAATACCCATGATGCAACAATACAGGTTAGCATTACTCATCTGTCTCATTTGCTTAATGTGAGACAAACAATATAATTATACCAAATTACCAATGAGACCAAATCACTCACCACTACCTGTACTGCGCCTCCTCTCAGGCTTTGGTGAAGGAGGTTGGGGAGTGGAGGAGGCAGGAGGAGGCCAACAACTGCCTGAGGAGGAGGTTTGAGGAGTCGCGTCAGGAGCTGGAGAGGGTGCTGAGGGTGGCTCAGGGCTGCCTGAGAGAGATTGGAGACCCTGAGGAGTTACTGAAAAAACACACGGTAAGACCAACCCACCAGCTGCTATATATGGTTTGAAATCTGTTGGAAATGTGTGTAAATCATCTTTCTCTTACTGTGTTTTTTTGGGGCTTTTATCTATGTCAGTCAATTGATTGAACTGTCCTGAAAGATACTTTGAAAGCCTGTTGTTTGGGGTTTCTGAAATGCCTAACTGATGTCTTTTTATTCTCTTTTGATCGGTCAATAATAGTCAAAAGGACTAATATTTCACTGGTGCAAGCTCAAGCATTGCTTCACTTGCCTGAAGCTTGTGTTTTTGTTCTGTCAAGGAGTTTTTTAGTCAGCTGGACCAGCGGGTGCTGAGTGTGTTCCTGAAGGCGTGTGATGAGCTGACAGACATCCTCCCAGAGGAGGAGCAGCAGGGGCTGCAAGAGACTGTCCGCAGGCTGCACAAACACTGGAAGGTCAGAGGTCACCATGCCTTAACACTCTCATTAATTAGTGTGTGTCTCTGGGGGCACAGAGTCGATATTTCATTAGTTTAACTGAGGAGACCTTTAGCTTTAAAAGAGTTCCTAACAGTATGTCTCCAATTAGCTGCTACTAGTTAGGTTAAACTGAAACCTTCTCAGTGTTCTCACCTTGTCTCTAGGGGAGGTGTTGTCAGAGAATCTGGAGTGATGATACAGTATGGGAACAAAGCACATGTAGGTAATACATTAAGTCCTATTCATCAGACAGCCTTTCTTTCACTCCCTGTCTATCTACAGGACATCCAAGGGGAGGTGCCGCCCCACCTGCTCCGTCTGAAGGTGGAGGTGGAGCGTAGTCGGGTGGACGTAATGCTACAAGACTGCAGGGCAGAGCTGGACAGGGAGATGCAGGCCCTTTCTAGCACGTGTACCAGTGAGCGAGTGATCAAAGAGCACAGGGTAAGGGTGGGGGGGTCGAGGCAAAGCCCTGGGTTTGGGAGAATCTTAAAGAGATAAGAAATGTGCAGCAAATGAACGAGTATGAGTAAAAGAGTAAAATCCATCCAAGTCCAACATTGCCCTCTCTCTTACCCCCAGACTTTCTTTAGGGAATGCAACCCCCTGACTTTGTATGAGGAGAGGATTAGGAACATGGAGGATCTGTGTCATAAATTGCCTGACAATGACCCTGCCCACCGAGCGCTGGACTCCACCAGGATGTCTGTAGCAGAGGTTACAGAGCAAATAGAGAGCATCCACCTCAAACTGCAGCAGCACCCTGATAAATGGAGGGAATGGAACGAGAGGTGATGATGCACAGAGACGGGGGCGTCTCTCAAGTCCTTACATCAATAATGACTCAAACACCTTCCAGTCTGACCTTTTCATCAGCAAAGGAGGCCAAATGTAAGAGTTAATAATGACAAGGTTTGCTTCCTCTGTAGGTTCTGTGAGCTGTCTGATTGGCTTTCATCTCAGAGGAGGCAGGTGAGGCTCTGGAGAGAGACAGCAAGGGACTCCAGCCATCAGGAGCAGGTGGATGCTGCGGTTCAGGTGAGCCAGCATATTGCTTCAGGGGCACCGAGATCAGGTCAAGGTTCAAAGCAGCTCAACTTCAGTAACCCTGCGTTTCCCGTTCTTTTGTTCCCCAATTTCAATTCCATCAATTCCAGGCACTGCAGGAAGCGTTGGCGGGCCGAGAGGAGAGTTTATTGTGGCTCAAGTGCCGCCTGGCTGGTCTGTCTGAGGTTAGCGCTGAACTGGAGGTCCAGAGAGAGAGAGCAGCCCTGGCCAAACTCTCTACTGACCTGAGGGCACTGTTTTCTTCACTCTGTCAGGTAAAACCTCCCTTGCATTACTTCCATTATTATTTTTTTGCTCTGGGACCTGACTTTATTGCTGAAGATATAGCAAATGTTTCTGTTCTGTCATAGTCTTTCCTTGTCTGAAATCCATGTACCTCTTGTTCATGTATTGCCACATATTCCAAGTTTGGTGAATTCATTGATCTGCCTTCCTTCTCTCAACACAACCTTACTCTCTGATCCTCCCTGTCTCGCAGTGGGGTGAGGAGGACTCCGCTATGGTCCAGTGTGAGGAGCTGAGAGAGGAGGTGCGTGGTGCTCTGGAGGAGGTTCTCAGGGCGCGAAGGGAGGCCGAGGAGCAGACCAGCAGGATCCTGGATGCTGAGAACTTTGAGGAGGCCAGGCAGCTCTACCTCATCCACCAGGTAATGTCATTTGTAAATTATGACATTGCAAAAATTGTGAAGAATGATGAAAAGAAAGATTCAGACATCTCACAAAGAATTACAGTATTTTTCTATTGCAGAATTTAGTATCTCTTTCAATTAGTATATACTATATTTGTAATCTTTCCTCCAAAGCAAGTCTCCTGAACAGTTAACCGGTGTGACCTTTTGACTGGTCGTTTGACGCATTGTTTTCTTGTCTTTGTGTATGTTGCAGCAACACCTAAAGCGCTTGCATACTGACAGGAAGGAGGCGGAGCTTCTGGTGTCCCACTGCCGCCAGCTGCAGAAGGGGGAGGGGCTTAGCCAGTCGCTACGGGAACTGGAGGGCGCTTTCGGGGATGTGGACCGCAAAGTAGGGGCACAGGAGCACAACCTGCAGGTAGATCGACTGCTGAGTTTTTCGTCATTGTGCTAATGTTTACACGCGTGTCATGTGTCATTGATCTGTCCACACATGCCCCTGTCGTGATCAATTACTGGTCCATGTCTGGTATTAACTAGGTATTGATTGCTATGTGACAGTATGTTAACTGGTGTCTGTTGCCCTTTGATTTATATGTATACTTCTATCACTCTCATTGATCAGACAAACTAAAATGTGTCTGCATGAAAATGTCTATGCCTTTGTGTGACAGGGTACAATTAAAGTGTACCCACTGATATTATTGTTTTATGTATTGTATTATGCTACTCAGGTAACTCTGAGTGCCTGGCAGGAGTTTGCGGCAGAGAGAGAAACAGTTTGGAGATTTATCAGCAGTACCAACGCTGAGCTGCACAAAGAACTCACCTTCAACA
>CABFOQ010000570.1:4108-26440 GCA_900660455.1 Gephyroberyx darwinii | reverse complement strand
CATGTAGACAGAAGATTATGACTGAGAGGGTTAGATTACGTGAAGAGCGATTCTGAACAGCTCCTGCTGGTTTTCCAAAACAGACGTGGGTGATGTAGGTTAAAGGGTTATTCACTAGAGGGGGACAAACACTACTAAGTTTGGAAGGTTAGTCACTAAACATCCCCAGGCTGCTTCTGATTCAAACCCGTTATCTGGAACGCGACGGCTGAATAGAGAAAACTTTGAAGCGTGTGAAAGAAGGAAAATGCACTGCTAACCTGCCCAGTCAATGATTAAGCTAAATAATGTCTTGAGCTTCTTGCCGTGCTCCTGCTGGGAGCAAGAAAGCAGACAAGACTAGAACAGGACCTGATTAAAAAGTACCCAAGCAAAGACTTCAACAATCTGTGCAGCAAGAAACACACAAACTATTTTGTCCCTCTGAAAGCCTTGAAAGTTTCCTTTCAAGGCTTTAGTGTAGATATGGGTCTCCAATGTGTATGTAAAATTTAATCATAAAGTCTGTGTTGCAGTAATCACTTTTGTTTTGCTTTCTGTTCATCTATCAGCAATGAAAAAAAAGAGCATCAACGGGAAAAATAAATCTGTCCTACATAGACTTCTTAGTTGGGCACTAGCATGTATGGCATACTTTGTTCCTAAGACACACACTTAAGCTAACTCACTCACATGTCTGCACTCTAAGGAACTCCCTTGTTATGTATAATTGTTTAGTTTGTTGGTAGCACTATGAGGAAATGTGACTATGGTTAAAGACCCATATCACCCACAGTAAAATGTAAAAAAGGGAGCATAGCATGTAGGATAGGCCTCCTGCCTTTCTAGTAAGCTTGTGTTGGGGAAACTACACAAGAATGTGCTGGGAAGGAGGTCACCATTTCCTCTTTATAAACAAACAGATGGAGTACGGCTGATGCTACCTTCTCATCTTGAAAAAAGCTTTGTGCTGAGAAAAAAAACTTGTGCGGTCAAATACTGGTCACTGGAAAGAAGAGCGTGGAACAAATTGTCCTTTTTGTCTTTACAATAGAATTGAGACAAAGCCTAAAAGACCTGAGGCCTGAGAGCTTCATCTGCATGCTGAGATGCCCCTAATGGACATGGTCAGACTTTTCTTCATCTCTACATCTCTACTTTCTCCACAACACACATCTACATTGCATGTTCCAACTGAAACTTCAGCTGGGTTAGACAGACCGAGTGCAAGAAAATTCACATTACAGCATTAGTTATTAGTATGACACCTAGTTTGTCACCCAACACCAAGTGAAATTACCCTCACACAAGCTAGCCCAGATGCATACACACACATCATTGACCAACTGAAAGACCCACGCACACACTAGTCAGTTGTGAATCAAACAAAAATGAATTTAGATGTTCAAAACTAAATGTTAGTGGTTGACTACTTTGTTAGCACTGAAAAGTGGCAGGATGTCTCTTAAAACAGGTGATGCTCTATAACTAAAAGGTAACATCACATTAAGAGAAAATGAGGTGCCACAAACTGTTTTGAGTGTGTTTGAGACACTTCTGGCACATATAGCTACAGTTAGTAAGGGGCTAAGTTAACAAGGGGCACAATTCAGCGTGCACAATGGTTTGCTGTAACAATGAAACAGATATTTTTGTGAAACAAACCAATGTGTTGACTCACAATTTAATGTCATATCAAGCCAAACCATTGAGCAACACCATAATACCGAGCACAAACACAAACATAAACACACACATACACACTCCAACACACACGTGTCCTGCTCACCCTGGTGCCTCTGGAGCTCCCTACCTTCTCATCTAAGCTCCACTGAAGCTTTGCAGCCTGTACAGGGATGGAGGAGGGGAATGACAAACAAAACAAAAAACAAATACAAAAAGAAAGGAGAAAAAAAAGAAATCCATAACTAATAATCACAACACAAGACAGAAGGATGTAAAAAAAGAATCCCAGAAAAAAATCAGCCTTAATGTCCACAGAGAGCAGTGATGTGGTGTGGAGAGCAGTGATGTCAGATATCATGGCAGTTACGGGTTCATCCTTAGCTGGTCATGTTCAAATTTCACTTTGGTCATTTAGCCCATTGGGTGTTTCGTATGCTGTAGCACATTATTCTACTCATAATGAACCACAACAACCTCGCTATGATATCAAACCATCACTGTCCAGAGAAACAAAATGCTGATTGTAATACAATACTGTAATAAAAATGTTGAGAAAGACATTTACAGACATTAAGAGAGGCAATGACATTAACAGCAAATCAAGAGGGAACTGAACTGCATCGCACACACACAGACACACAATAATAGATGGCAAAAATATTGGCCTTTATAATATAGGCCAATATTTTTGCATTTTATTTTGATCAACCCTCCTAAACATCCCTTCCGAGGCTCAACACAACACAAAACCTCAATAACTGGAAGGACAAGGCCTATAACCACACTTGGTCCTTCATACAGTTAATGTATCCCTCATTCTTAGAGATTTGCTTCATGCTGTGGCATCTGCTTAATGTGGGAGAGAGCTGGCACAGATACTGCTCCCACCCTGAAGACTGTGTGGACATCATTTGTTCCCTAAAATGATGGAAACCACCACCGGGGTCTATCGCAGCTTTAAGCGGCCATAAAACAATCTGGTTCTCATATCCTAATAGTAAGGTTTGGTAGGCTGAGGGAAACATTTTGTTTATTAGTGCATAGATGCTGTAACCACAAACACACTGCCAGAGTATAATATTCCTTGGCTGGACAGCAGAGGCCAGCAACTTGTTCTGAAATACCACGTCAGTATTTCCCAAAATAACTGAGCAGTAGGGCGTTCACAACAACAGTACAGCTAAAATATCTCCCAATTGATATGTAATATCCCATGAGACATTGTGTATAACAGAATAAGCATCTTAAAATGCTGCTGATTCTCTATGTGTGATAGAGAATCAGCAGTCAGTGAGCCATAGATGCCAGTAAGTGATGTATTTGATGCTTGCCAGGCTTTTCCTTCAGTCACCTGTATCTGTGTCGAGTCAGTACATGTGCATGAGCAATACAGACAGCTGTAGTTTTAAACTCAGCTTTGCAACACATTACCACAGCTAAACCATACAGAATAACCATAATGCTGGAAAAAGCTGAAGTGAGACTTCATTGGAAAGCTTTGTGAGAAATCAAACTGGACGGTTTGCTCGGCCGGCTGTTCTATAAGCTTGTGTATGAATAGGCAGCGGATATCAGTCTGATTCAAGAGGGCTTTCGCCCAAGGACAGACGGTTTCATATTAATTGCAGAGTTGCTATGACAACTGGTTAATATCAGGCACCAAACAGTGCAGCTAAACACATCCCTCATGAATGAAAACATTAAAACTGGGGTAACCGCACCAAATGGCTGATAAATGGCTTTACCATACAAGCTTGGTGAGAAGATAAGATTTTATTTTCCTACTCGAGTGTAGCACATAATTTGGTTAGCAAATATCACTCAACCGCCAGTGCTTCCTCCAGGATCTGAAGTTGTTATCCTGAGCACTGTTTGTCCAACAAGGTGTGCCTTGGGGCATGGTAAAATCCACAACCTGTTCCACAAACTTAGCAGTTAGCTACATCTTCGCTGTTATTACACGACAGTTAACTACGACTGAGTCACTCCTGAAAATCCTCAAGCCTAAAGGCAAAAGGTTCCTGAAGACAACACAACTCCTGTGCCATAGCTCGTTGTCTTACCTTCAACTCGGGTCCACGGGCGCTTAATAATTCTTTCAGTGAACTGTATCCACTCCAAGAGCAACCGCTAGCTTTAGTCTAGCATTTCCATTCAACAAGTAGTGTTAACCAAACACACAAGAGATGTTCCTCTAACCCTGACCTAAAGGCCACAACACCTGTTCACAGAACCACTGTTTCCCAGGGAGGCAGCCATTAAACCAAGGCCTACCTGGTGCGTTTTCCTACCCTGTAGTTGTACATAGTAACAATTCACAGAGCAGCTTTCCCATCAACGGAAAATGTATTATGTTTTCCCATTTATTAATTGCAGATGGATTTATGGAATCTGGGTTTAAAAATATAACATAAACATGGTCTGAAAAATAGTCAACTGGTTTACACTTGAGAAATGAGTAAAATAAATGAAGAGAAATACATTTTGATACCACTGTAGTAGTCTGTAGGCCTAACCAGTGCAGGGCTGATGTGAGAAGCTGTGTTTGTGGAGGGTGTGTACATATTTGCACATGTTTGTGAGTCAATGTAGGCACGAAGAGTTGCTTGTGGGACATTTGCCTTGTAAGTGTTGAACCTTGCTTCTGATGCCTGAAACAGTTTGGCCTTTTAGCCTGAGATGGAGAGAATTCAAGCTTTCTAAATCCATTCAACATTTTCAGCCTGCCCATGATTTTCTTTGATTCCAATGGGACTGAAAGATGCAACATCTTTTTGCAGGATTTAGTTGCCTAGATGATCAAGAGTCACCAAAATAAATAGGCAAATTATCACTGCTCACAGTTTTCAAAAAATACCAAAACGGAAAAAAGCACACATTATGCGATTATAGGCGTGTTTGAGTATAAATCACTTTACATAAAATCAGAGAAAGTAAATCCAGTGAAGTTTAAGTAAAACTACAAAATATGGAAACTGAAGGAAAAAAAAACTTGACAGGGTCACCTTGTGATTAAGTGATGAAACACTGGGCCATAACTAAGTGTGAGAATAAGGAGTTACATAGTAGGTCTGGGGGTCGTTTCTGCTCGAGGGCCTTTCTCTTATTTTAGTGAAAAATAAAAGGGCTTGCCACATGAAAATAAAAACAACTATGAACAAATAAGTAAACGATGTATTATTCTCTGCATTATTTCATTTGCTGCAGTTTGGCTTGAAGTGTATAGAGCATCTTCTGTCAGCACCCAAAGCGTATGCATACAAACTGCAGCTTTCTTTCCATGTGTAACAGCATTAAGAAGGTAAATGAAGGACATGGAGGATGGTTTCTGAGTGTGACACATACTGATATATATATATATATATAGCCATCTGTTCGTTGTGACCCACCTGTTCCAGGCTGTCATCCTCCGGTAGAGTCCCTGTGTCTCCATTGCTGTTGATGGGAATCTCCATAGTGGCAGCTTTACTCATGATGCTGTCTGTCATAATGCACTGTGTCTGGGAGAAAAAGGAAAGACAGCGAGAGAGAGATGGAGAAAATGGATGCAACAGATGGTGTAAATACAGAAAGGGAAAAAGTGAAAGGGGCTAATGCAGGCAGGGAGGGAAAACAGTGAGGTCTAAATGCAGTTACGAAGAGGAGAGACCAAAGAGCGTAGTCAAAACAGACAAATCATTAAGCAGATGGGAATTTAATTGGCCCAAACAAGAGACGAGGTGGGCTTTCAAAGAGCAAGGCTAGCACTCGGCATAAGAACAACACCTATGAAAACACACGAGCCGCCACTACAATGAGCTGTCTTATTCAAGTGGCCACTCCATTTTACAGCTCAATTACAGTATGTTAGCAGCGCCCACTCCCTAAAGTCCCTGACGAGGCGGGTGTCAGCAAAATAGTACCGTTATAACAACACTGTCTATTCTACTAGCTCACACAGAGCTAGCCTACCGCACACGCTCTCGTACTAGTACACAGGCAAAAATCACATTTGCAGAAATCGCTGGACAAGCAGTAAAACAACTCCTGTTTTTACCTCAGATATGGTAGGAATGAGAATTAACAGCTTAATGAATTAATTCTGACAAAACATTCATGAGTGGTTTGCGTTTGTGTGTTGCAAGACCACAGATGAAAGAGCTACGGCAGGGCTAATTTGAGGGCCAACAAAGAAGCTTATCAGGGCTTTCACATTGTGGAGCAGGGTGTGGGTAAACATCGCACCTGGATAACCCTCAGCATATGGGCCTACACAAAAAGACCCAATAATAACAATTACAATAATGACTGGACTTCATCATGGACTAGTGGGTGTTTTGTGAGACCTTTGATTCCTTCCTAGGACACAGACAGGTTAGAGTTGATAGATCTCCATTAGAGTTTTATGCCTGTAGGACACCAGGGAAATTAACACCAGCCACGAGCCACATTTTGGTTGGAGCTGTTAAATTTGTCTATTGTTCCAAACACAAAGGCAGGAAACTAATCAGCCACTACTCTAAAAAGCAATTTGGGAGATAAAGTAATGCACGTGGCAGTTTCATTTTGGGATCCACTAGCTTCATGGGCTAAGGGATGAAAAGATAGTATCCAGATCTAGAACGGTTACATTTTAAGCAGTGCTTTTATTAAAATACGAGTTGGGGGCTGACGCAGAGCTGAACTGTACGGGGGCCTTTCCTCTCTCTGTTCACTCCACAGCTAGAGAGAGTTCTAGCCTAAGGCAAAAAGCAGACTCTTGGTTCTGTATAACTTGTTAAGTTATGAGTCAATTTATAGTATAAAAATACTCCCTTCACCAACGGAGCTCACTCAGCTTTCATAGTTGTAGGGCAGCTCAAGGCATGCCTTGCATTATCTTGAGGAGAAAAAAAAAACAATTGGGCCACTGGAATGAAATAAAACAGAAATGTCTGTGTACCATATTAGTCCATCCATGGACTGAAGGACAGATGGCTGTAGGAACATGATGGAGGAGCAACGGGGAAAAACAGATTGTGATGTTTATCGACAAAATAAGACTGCCGAGGATTGGAACGGCGCTTTTCAAACACACCAAACAAAGAAATCCCATGAACAGACTGACATCATTATTTCTAATGCGATATCACTTTCAAACCAAATTCGTCAATGTGTTAAGCAATGTAGATTAATCTAATAGAGCATCATTTAGCATTATTAAATTATGCCCCCAAACCTATTTGATGAGCAATTACTGTAATATTACACCTGCTTTTGAGATGAATTAAAACTTTTAAAGTTAACAGATCTGGTCCTGGCTCAATACAAATTCATTCATGTTGTTGTGCAGAGCAGGAAACTTGGCAGGAGTTGCAGTATATAATTCACTGAAATAATGTGTTGAGCTATGGACTGCATGACATTTTTTCAAGGCTTAGATCACTTTAGGGCACCGATATTACAGCTGATGTTTGAAGGGAGGCTCAAGTACTGTACGTTTACATAGCCTAAGAGGTTTTTTCCATGTCAAACACACACTGGGCCAGGCCCAAGTCTATTCCCTTAAGAAAGACACGTCTCTGTTGACTCTAGGCATTATAACTTGTGTGTCTCTTGCCCAACATTTAACCCTTGAAACACTTCTCTGAAAACACTAAAGCAGTATTAGCCCATGTCAGCATAACTTCATATCAACTGTTTATGTGAGTTATGTAGTGATTTAACCCTATAACCATATATATATATATATATATAATTAAGTCTATGCTGAATGATAACTTAGCCGTAATAAATAATCAATATAATATTCCTGTAGGGACTTAAACTGTGTCTGTTGTACTCAAAAGTGAGTTTACAGGGACCTCATTGTACTTTATAGAATTTGTACATACTATGGCGTTACTATGATATTCCTATGGGAACTTAAAGTTTTGCTGTCACATTTGCAGAGTATCATTCTACAATTTATTAGAGAATTACTACAGGGATTTTTCGTGATTGATGTTATTTAAAGAGAGAAATGTGACTACCAAATGTTTCCCTTGTGCTCTTTATTTTCGCACGCTGCTTGCCAATAAAATGCTAATACGATTTTTGCTGTTAATTAGCTGGAACAAACAACATCTGGCGCAAGAGTGCTCAGATCGACTCTTGGTGTAGACATTTGACATAAAAAAAAAACCCCCCACAATACTCTAACACGTGAGAAACAGGCTAAATATTTTCTCTTCACAACTTCCAAAGCCTGCCATGATTAGGAGCCGTAACAGGTGCAGCCCAGCACAGGTGTATACTCTCTAGCGGGTGAACGCTAGCTAGCGGGCCTCCAACGGCTCCAAACTGTTCAACACAGATGGGTTTGGTCGAGCATTTAGATTTGTTGTCGCTATTTGGCGAAAATGTGAGATGGTTCGAGCGGTTTCTCAGGCTGACAATGAATGTGATTGATAACAGCCGGACTGCCTGAAAAAGGCCTGTTTATCACATGCAACTGATTGGAAGCAGCTTGCTCAAAATACGTAACGTTAACCAACGAGTGCTTTCAGAGTGCGAAGCTGGTTATGCATTGTGGATATTTACAGTGAAATCCTAAACGCAGACAGGAGACAATATCATGGTTTACAAATGGTATCTCTTACCGGTGTGCTTGGTCCGGTCGTAAAAACAGCTATTCGGCAAGCTAGCAAGCAAGCTAATAACAGGCTACCGTCAGTACATCCCAGTTCATGCGCGGATCTGAGGGGACTGATGTGTCTTTTGTCAGTCCAAAAAAAAAATTCAACCAGTGAGGAATAATGCAATACTTTTCTTCAAGAATGTTTTAATGGCATAACCAAATAAAGCCTGCTTCGAGCTGTGTGTATCTTCTGACCCTTCGTAAATAATCCTCTTTTTTTTGAAAGCGAGGAACGCTTTACGGAACTGACGACATTGTGTCACTCGTTTTGCAGACGCGCTTCAACCAAAGAATGTATATGTTTAAGAGGATGAATCACTGCTAAAGAGAAACGGGCCCTCCTTCCGATCTGCTAAAGCCTATGTTAACCGTCAACGCATGCGCTTTCCTTAAACAATTTTGCCTCGTACAGAGATGGCATAAACATAGCCACGCGTTTCGCCGTCACCATAGCGACCGAGCTGTACAGACCTGAAACAACGTTGTTTTTTCCCCTCCTAATTTAATCCAAATAAACCTTAGATGTTTTTAACGTAAAATGTCTGCAACATAAGGTCATATCACGCAACTGTCCATCAATACAAATTCATTGAGAGCAGACACGGGTAATCATTTTTTTCAAAGTCACACTTTTCACCACCTTTGTGGTACCCGGAAATAGGAACTGAGTGAGAGCTGACTACTTTTCTTCTATATATACTTTCATTTCAAACTCATCTTTCAAAGCATAGAGACATGCAGGTGACTAGGCAGAGTTGCACATGTGCAGCTGTTCCTGAGCCGAAGCTGGCTGCTTCTGCAGTCTGCTTTTTAATTCCAAGGCACATGATTATGTCTTTAAATCTAAGAAACATTGCTCCTTGTGGCTGCAACTGTAAATTCAGTTTTAATGATTTGGCCAATTTGGCCTACCCTTGTCTGGGGTCATGATATAGTTGTAATATAGTATAGTAGTGTATTATAGTTGTAATATTTTAATATTTCAGTTAGAAATCAACTTTTTTATTTGTGGTATGAACAGTAGGGGAAAATAGTCTTCCCAAAGTCCCCCAAAATGCAGTGAATACATTTAGGTTATCAGAAATTTGGTGATATATGATTTGTGACAGTATGTCCATCTTCCAAACAATACCAAAAAATCTAAATGTTAAGATAATTTTAGGACTTAAAATTTACTTAAAGTAAATTTTAATCTTTATTCAACTTTGGCTTATGAATAACGTGTTTTTAAAATTTCAATGATTATTTCTGCGTGTTGTAAGAGCAGAGGGATACACTACCTCGTCTGCACAGTGTTGGTCTTTTTTTGGGATCCTGTCAGTTGTGTAAAACAAACAATAGAACCCATTGTAAGAACACCATCCCACCCCAAGCCATCAGATAACATAGTTAGCATACAGTAGGTTGATACAATAGGACAGTCATCAGTGTGGTGGTGGGGGGGGGGACTGTACCGGAGCATTTCTGTACGCTAAGTGGGCGTTGGTAAGTAGACATGAATGCAAAGTGTTCAGTTGTCATCACAAATAAAACCATTAATCTTAAACACAAGTAACTAACCTTAGCTGATGTTGGTACATTGCTTCAGCCTAAACATCCCACTTTAAATGCAGTGGTTGGTTGCTATGTTTACCTTTGGCCATAATGCTAGCATATTCAGAGAGAGAGAGAGAGGGGGGCCCTGTTAAATACATTTGGATTAACGACGACGATAATGAAACCTGAAATGTAACGTTTTGCTACTGACACTTGTCAGTTTACAGGACAGTTACAGCCACCATCTCCAGACAGAGAGGGAGACACATAGTGGCCATAGACCAAGAGGTGAAAGTTAATGTATTTATTGTCATGTGAGCTTATTGTACCTGGCTGTTCAGTTACATTATGATAAATGACCTCTATCAACCTACTGAGTTAGTCTTAAGATCTGCCACAAAATCATGTTTGAACCTACCGAGACAGAGACAGGAGGAAGAAAGATAGCTGCCATAGACCAAGAGGTGAGAGTTAGTTAAGAATTTATTCTCATGTCAGGCTATTGTACCTGGCCATCCAGTCAGTAAAAAATATCATTAAAATGTTAATCTTAAGGTTTTTTTCAACTAATCTTAAATTTAACATTTTACATTTCTGTTGCAGTGGACTGAAAATCATCCTGTCAACAATACCAAGAAGAGGGAATAAGTAAGACTTTTACGGCCCCATTGTACAAAATGACCATAATATATCTGCAGGAGATTTATTCCACCAGGTGCTGAAATTTCTGGCTTTCAAAAGTAATTTTACAGCCGATACTCTCTGTAAACTTGTAAACTTCCCAGCCATTGGAATTTCCTTCCCCCACCTACTCACACTTTCAACCGCTCAGCAGTGGAGCACTTTGCTATGGGTAAGTGACTGGCGTCGCAAGATATTTCAGAAACAACTTAAAAGCTTTGTTCTCAAGCCAAAAAAAGCAAATGACAAAGCAGTATTATTATTAAAGTATATGGCATCATGATACTAGACTAGACTTTTTGTCTGCTCTAATTAGCTAGCTTACTCATCTCTGTTGTGAAACTTTGACTTTATTGTTTGTGTCAACCACAGGTTTTTGTAATTCAAGTGGATGGGAGGGAGGAGGGGTAGAATAGTGTTTTACTGCTGTTTTATAAAAGCAATAAGCCGCTTCTTGCAGTGCTTTACAGTGAACTGGATGGAATACATGTTGCAGTACATATCTGCAAATAAACTGTCATGCTTGATATTTGTTTTTGTTCAGGTTTGCATGATGCTGACGCAGCTTATAAATAATTAACCTTTTGAGCATATGTCCAAACTCCTTATTAGATGCCCCTATAGACAGAAATGGAAGGAAAGGACGTGGCCAGAAAGAGGGCTAAGGCACACACACACCACGCAAGGAGATTCCCCACATGAAAAGTCCTACTGAAGCTGTCACAACTTCCCTCTATTCTGACTGTTCTGTACTCTGTCACATATTTTGTTGTTTTTTTTAGAAGCAAATCCATGACAATTAAATTCCACTTGTCTTGAACCACTACACCACTAATTGGCCAACTACAGCTAACAGAAACTGGTCATATAATTGGATACTACAGAAAAATACCCCATGCTGTTTTTGGAGAATTTCATGTATTTGTAGTGCAGAAAGGCACATGGCAACTCTGGCATTTTGAAAATACACTGCATGAAGGAGACATGAAGACTCACATAATGTTACTCAGTACTAGTTTAGCTTGTGACCAATCGTTTTGTCTTTTGGCATCACAACTATGTGACATAATTCCTGGCTAATAAGTATTTTGTGACCAAGTCAGTAAGACTCTAAATCAAGTCAGTTTTACGGTCCTGCAGTTGCCTGACAACAGAAACACAACAACAACACTTGTATTGTTGAAGCTCCTCGATGCGGCCGTCTTCGCCTTCAAACTTAAAGCTTAGGCGACTTGCTTCCACTGACCTTTTTTGTTTAGTTACTCTCTTGAACTTCAAATCAATGCAATCGCTAGAGTGCTTTTGTGTTCAAGTGGAGGGATTACAAAGTATTAGGGCAACCTGCTTTTTCCATGAAACCGGCTGAATCCAGGTGAAAGCTGTGATCCCGAATTCATTTCATCTATTAAATCCACTTCAGTCATGATGGGGAGATGAGGGGAGGGTGAGGAGATGTTAAAGAGGTTTTTATTGTGCAGAATGAGGTGCAACTCAACAGTAGGAGGGTGGCCCTAATAGTTTGTACACTGAGTGCATATTCATGTGTGTGATCCTCGTAGAACAAACAAATCACACAAATTTGTATTGTCACCATTTGGTGTAACATCAGAGGAAAGTGCCTAGCGGAGAGGGTATACATGTTTGAAGAACAGTATACATCGTAACACTAGTAATAGGACTATAGTGTTTGTCAAAATATACCGGATTAGGAAGAATATCAAACCACACACACACACGCACACACACACACACACTCAAAAAACAACTGTGTTTAATCACTTATGACTAGTGTGGAAAGTGCAGAGTTAGCAGCACAGAGGATGTATTTTTTCTGTTAAGTGCCATGGTTGTAGAAAGTGACTGAGGAGGCTTTGACTCCTGAGTTAGTCAGCGACCGCAGGATCTGTGAGCCTGGCAGTAGAAGGGCCGGTTATCGGAACCAGGGGATGTTACACCCACCTCAGTGAGTAGCGTCCAGACTCTCACCTACTGACTCACACACCGTCACACGCAAATTTAGGACAATATCCACACATGCGCCAACCTCTGCGTATTCAACTCTGCACACTTAATGCTCTGTCCTACACCTGAAAATAATAATAGAATAGCATATTTACAAATCCAACTGTTTTCACATTTTGTAAATCTTATTGTATGGCACAGCACACATTTGGTCTAGGGTCTGGCTTCACTTCTTAAACACAAACACTAGTTATTGTAAAGGCAACCTGTGTAAGTTGATTGGTACGTTCTATGCCTGTTATGCCCTCATGGTGGCACCAAATCCCAAGCTTAAATATCACCAAATGAGGGCCATGATTTGGGATCATGCCCATGTAAATACTCTAAGAGCAGGCTTCCTGTAAGCCGCTGCAGACTAACTGCATGTATTTAGCTGTCATCATCAAAGAGGCAAGGAGAAATTCAGTTTAACAGCTGAGGAAGCTTTTTAAACATCAATTTGGAAATCATCCCAGCCGAATCCTGTAAGGAAAAATGATGTGGCCACAATGATGACTACCCCAGCTTTTCATAGGCTTCCATGATCTGTGCTAGATGACTAACAACCCTTGCAGAGCCCACATGATTTCATTTATTGAGTTTGCGTCAGTGAAACAAAGCAGTCTTCTTAGCTTATTGAAAACAAAATCCATACAGAACACTTATGCCAATCACCGCCAAGCCCTGAGTGAATGACAATGATGCATTTTCTCCATCAGAAGAAGAGCCTTGGTTGCCTTTGTACACCACTGGGGATAATCAGTCCCACTGGTGATTGACTGTAGTGGAGAGACGCTCCACCCTCTTCAAACAATGAGTATCTCAGCTCAAAGAGGTTGTTAAACCCTGCACACACATGTACACAAACACGCTTGTCATGCGTGCATGTATATAAAAGTTTAGTGTTCAGATATTTTGATCAACTGTGACGCTATGCAGAGTGTCCCGATCTTTTTTCAGCAACAAAAATGTCCAAAGTCATGCACTTCTATGGTGCAGCAGGAGCAGCAACAAAAACCTGCTCTGACTCTGACTTTTTTTTTGCCATGAGTGAGCTTTTCAGTAGAGCCATCACAAATATTACAAGCCATTGAAAATTCCCCCTCAAAGTGTTTTTCTTTATCATTGCAGGGTGCCACATCGTTATTATTGGAGTGTGTGTGTGTGTGTGTGTGTATTTCTGCTGGTAAAGTTTGTGCTGCTAATGGTGACAATAATATGACCCAGTTCAACATCATGGCTGTTCCCTTTAATCCAGTTGCTGATACATAATACAGAGAATTACAAAGCTGTAATGTACATCTCTCCCACTGAGCCCAGGGAAGAACCGGTAACTTACATGGCGGCTTCATCAGCGCTGAAAGCGTTCAGCACTGTTGTCTATGCCAGAGACATTATTAATGCTTCCTGAGTTTATTTTGTTTTTCAAAGCAGCTACCTGTACTTGGCAGGACATACCATAGCCTGTTAAAAACTACACGCACATGAGCAACGTCCACACGGATAATGAGACACACACACGCACACACACACACACACACACATAGACGTGGCCAATTGAGCAAACTATGATGGGAAGTGTTTCCCTTTGTTGCCAAGATTTGTGTTTCACAGCTGCATTTGTTCCTGGGTCTTTTGTTTTACGGTGCACTCTAGGTCACACACTAGATCTAAACATTGCCAGAGTGAAACGGGGCTTGCATGTACCCCCTCACCTCAACCCTGCCACACACACAGGCATATAAGAGACCTGCCCACACACACTCACCACATCAAAGCAAACACACAAATCCCACCAAGAACCTAGTGATTTATAGGCCATTTTCCTTTCATAGTCATGAAAGGAAATGCATACCAAATAATAATAAAAAGGAGTGTCTCCCATACGTACATGCCAGCTGTAGCTACTCAGTGATCAGAGCCAACATTCTTTTTTCTTAAACTGCATAAAGTTTTGAGAAAACTTCAAGTTATTGTCCAATAACCCTCTAAGGATCTGAAAAGAATTTGCCTTCAAAAAGGTTCTCCCAAGAGACTCCCCTATGGGATTAGTCATATACATTGTTATGGCTCCATTTTAAAATCAATGATCAAATCAACAAGTCCAATGATGCTAATGAAAAAATACATACATTTTAGACTTTTCAAATGCAGGTGCTTAAAGGCACCTCTTTGATCTTTGGAGCACCTCAAAGTTTTTGAAGCATCTCTGAAGAACCCGTCATTTTTCAGTGAGTGCAGAAGCCGCTAACCAACCACAGTCATTCAGGAGGATTAAACGCTGTAGGACCAGGGTGGGTTGGACCGCTGAGCAGAGTTTAGGAGCAGCCACCTGGTGGGGCTGTGGGAGAGGGAAATGGAGTGTAATCAAACAGAGTAATTCCTAGCCACCGCAAAAACAGTCCGCTAGATTTGCAGAGTTTATGAAGCCTTCAATCAAAGTCAATATCCAGTCAACCACTGACAATTAAAGGTTAAACACCTTTTTCACACACGTCCCATGCTGTGCACTGTCCTCAAAAATGTATTTTACTGAGTGCTGAGTGATCAGTAAAGTGCATGCATGTGTGTGTGTGTATGTGTGTGTTGGGGAAATGGGGTGTTGTGGGGCTCCTCCTTCAGCTCGTCTCTCAGTGCCCATTTTTTGCAACTTCTTATTTTATAGCTGTCCTCCACGTCAGATGAATTATACATCCATCCACCACTTGCGGACACAGTAACTGTCAGTTCTGCCCTAACAAAAGAGAATCCTTCTACACACACACACACACATACACACACTCACACACCAGATTCTGCATCGACGATGGAGGCTCTGGGAGATATTTACACTATTCACCCGTAGACAGACCTATTAGGCTGACTGCAAAAAACAAAGATTGAAGAAAGACAGAAATGGGAAAAAGTGATGGTGACATGGACTTAAGTACTTCAGTTGAAAGGGACTGTAAGGGTGGTATTTCTATATATTTTTCTGTCTTGGATGCATTCCAACACCTCTTGGAAGACTTCTTACTCTATTACCTCTCAAGCAGCAGGAGTGGATTTGAAACAGCATCACGAGTGTGAACAATTAAAGCTCTGTATGAAATTCTTTGAGTGAGACATAGAGTAGGAAATGAACTTGAAGTTAACTTTTGTACTTTAAAGCTCCAGACCAATCAGGAGATTATATTCAGTTGTACACCATAGCTGCATTTCATGCCAAATCCAAAGTTGCATTAAATGCACCCAAGATGCCAAGAATGTGTCTGTTTATGGGGCAGCAGCAGAATATTAACAGTCTTACTGGAGCACGGATAATATCCAAGCTTGTGTCAGGCAGACTCCTGGCAGGTCCGATTTCATTATAGCTGCTATTAGCAACTATTAGCAAACAAGAATACAACTGCATATAAACTGATGTGATCTCAACAGAACAGCCCTATAAATAATGAATCCCACTTGTTTTGAAATAGACTGACTGAACCATACATTATATTCTCTACCACTTAATCTTCACAGATGTATCAAGACTTTTTTGGAAACACAAACCACAGCTGTGAGACTCTGTAAGACCTCCTCTCTTGCCCCCACAATACACCGTTATTGCCTCTCTCACCTCTCTCACCCCCTCCTCCTCACCTCCAGCCATAACAGCACTCCAGTGGACCAGATGTGCAGGACAAGGAGGTGCAGAGAGATCCTATCCAGCCCCCCAGAGATTCCCAGGTCCATTTTGTCCTCATGTTTCAGACCGGGCTGCCAGGCTGCACATGACGCATGCCTGGCAGGCTGCTGTCACTGGTCACGCTCAGTGGCGGCTAGCATATATGATTTAGAGGGTGAGATGTGTGTGTGTGTGTGTGTGTGTGTGTGTGTGTGTGTGCATGCCCGCACAGTTATGAGCCCTCCGCCATCTTTTGCCTCTTTTTCTATCTCTTCTTGTCTCTCGCTATCTCTCTCTCACTGCATTTTGCCTCTGTGAATGATCGTCTTAGTGTTTCTTTACACAGCATTTCCAGAAAATTGAGTTCTGAATGGGTTTTGTGTTTTGAGAAACTTTTGGGTTTTTATCAAAACACAAAATCCCATGAAGGTTTAAGTGAACTTCTGATTAATAATTCTAGAAACTTTCACGGGACATTAACTATATGGACAACTTCCTTACTTCATGTTAGATGTATTGGAAGTTCCTGTGTGATATTTACTGTTATAATGGTATTTTTCCATGTGTCTTTTTGGGGCATATCTGTGGAGTTGCACAAACAGTCCCAGGCAGGATTGGTCCATCCCTCCTGGGCTTCCCCTGAAATGCGTGGAGAGAAAGATAGATGGTCCTACCCCTTATGAGCCATTAAGAGGGTGAGCAAACACTCCCTCAAACCCCTTTAAAATGACAAGACCATCTCTCCCTGCAAAAAAACAAACAACCTCTCCTGTTCTTGCTCACTTTCCTCCTCCATCTCTCCCCCAACTGCATTTCCTGCTCTGCGGCTCCTCCAACTTGACTTCAGCTGGAACGTCTTGGAGATGATAAATACATAAGGTAAAAGGCAGTTGTTGACGTTTACCTTCTAGCTGCTGTGCAAGTGACTGCGCAGAGAGAAACCTTGTGGACGTGCATCTCTAGAAACACATCTAAGATACTGCATTTACAGTTCTGAAATCTCACAGCTGTGAAAATCTACAATGATCTGGTCACCTACAACACGTGTACGGGACTTTATCTCGGTGGGACCGGTGCAGAGACACATAAACAACTTACAGAGATTCATAGTTCATACAGACACACATGGTAGCGGGACAACAGGACCTCACATACATTGAAAAAAGACAGTGGAAGACATATGACCTCATCTGGAAGTGAATTCCTCAAGAGGGCTTATTTTATGGCAAGCTTAAAGGGGATTTAGGTGAAAATGTAAACACGGCTGTCTACGCAGGGGGCCACACTGTATAAGCACAGCCACCCAAAGAGCCACATCCTAACTCCCATGGATAAGAATACTCATCAGAATGAACTTACCTGTCGAGTCTGTAAATGAAAATAGAACAGGATGCATTTTTAGCAGTGTATTAATCTCTAGTGACATACGAGACAGGGTCTTATTAATGGGTCTACAAATGTGGCCCTGCATTTCACAGATCCTCCATTTCTAAAATTGTGCACAAAGAGAATTGTCCGTATGACCTGTTTCTGTCTCTCTGTGTCTCTCTGTCTATGTACCTGTATTGCAGGGTGAGCAGATTTGTGACCAACTGACATTTGTGTTTACCCACACACTAATACACACACACACACACACGCACACACACTAGAGTGCTGTCAGGGTGCTGTGGAAGTGAGTCAGGTTTGGCACGGCCGGCTGCCGTTATCCTGAAGTGATTTTTACAGGCCAGACATGAGTTCCTTAATGGAGCAATCCACCATTGCTCAGCCCACCTGCTTTCTCTCCCAACCGCAAATTTTACACTTTCTCGATTTTCCTCGAGTTTCCCTCGTCTCATTCTTGTCTTCCTTCCAAACCCATTCCTTGTTTTGTCCCTGAAGATGCAGAGTCTGCGTAGCGCACCCATCCAGGCTTCTATTTGATGAGAAATTCTTGCATTTTTGGAGCTTTCCCCTCAGATTGTGGTGTGATTCTGACATGTTTGGATTGAGAGCACCATGAGGGACATTGTAAAATGAAGAAATGATATTACACCACCAATTTTCATTGTTTCCTTCTTGGGCACCCAGGCAGAGATTGAGGCTTGACCTCTGTGTTGTGTTTGGCATTAGAGAAAGCGACTGGATATTGCATGTAACAAGTCAGGAAAAGTAGAATTGAAGTTAACATTTTTTCCTACATAGTGAGAGACGTTGATTTGTATTAGCAAACGTAAGTTCCAGCTCCACCTTCTTATGTAGAAGTATCTCATTTTGCAAATACCTAAAAGCACGCAAACGTGAATATATGCACACATAGACTACTTGCAAGTACATACACACACACACACACACACACAGACCTCTGCTGCCTGTGTTGTGTTTGCAGGCCAGGAGCCATGATGCCCTTATATGGTTATGGTGTATTTCTCTCTCTCTCTCTCTCTGTTGGCTGGGAGGAAGAAATGCCAGTGTGTTTAGAACTTTTATTAAAACCTGTGAACTTGGTTTAGTTGAGGACTTAGAAGAGCATGAGAAGCAATAGCAGCTCTCCCAACTGAGAGTTTGTAGACACTGTGATTGGAAAATCATTGTGTCAGTCGAGTGCAGCCCAGACTTTCAAAGTTGATCAAACGTCACCTGCAATTATTTATTGAACTCATGGTGAGTTATTACTAAATTTAGGCAATAACAAATCTTGCAACGTGCTCGAATCATAGAAACAATTGGTTGCTCAAAGATACAATTAGGTAACTTTGCTTTTGGTGAAAAGTTAAATTCACTATTTTTGGGGATCATTTCATTCATCCTCTTTCACCTGCCTACCAGTGCTGCCTGAATAACGATTGTTTTTGTTCAGATTTTTGTTCAAATTTAGACAGGGCTGGTGATAACACAGTGCATTGGTTTTTGTATGGTTTTTGCTGCTCCCTGACTTCCCTCACATCCTCAAATCCCCTCAAAGAAGGGATGTTCACTGGATGAACCCTGGAGTGTAAGCCAATCAAAACTATCCAGAAACCCGTATAGCTATGCCCATATTCTGTTAGAAATCCTGATCCCACTGAAGAAAAAAAAGTTCAAGAAAACAGACTCAACTTAATTCTGGACATGTGCGGCTTATAACACTGCTCTTTACTGCGTTTCAGAGCTTTTCATTGTGGCTTACTGTAAGGGCTACTCATCCTATCCTGTCAGTGCTGTTGACGTTACTGGAAGAGCTATCCTTCACAGCTAAGAAACAGCTCAGAGTTTTATAGTGCCCCCCAGCCCCATCCCCACCACCTTCTCCAAGAGTACTGTATCTAGGGTGAAGCAGAAAAGGTCTTACTATTGTACACCCATCTGTGGGAGCTTAAGAACCAATTTAATTCCTTTGACTGCCCGAAGCTCAGTTACGTTTAGACTGCCAGTGCTGAGCCACTGAAAAGCAGTTCTTTATCCTGAATTATAACCAGGATGTACAAAGTAAACTTTCCTGTCCACATTTCAAACCTCCTCTGTGAACTCTTGTTTTCACTTTCGGGAAAAAGGCACAAATGAAAAAAAGTTTATCATATACTTTTTTAACAGAAAATGTATTAATATGAATGACAGCAGAAAATTCACCAATATGTACTGGTGCAACTGTTTAGTCTTTGCTGAAGGAAGGACACTGAAGAGTTGTGCCAGGTTCTGCCTGTCTATAATTGGGCACCAACAATAAAGCAAATACACCATAAAAAATGCACCTGAGTCTGACAGTCTACATGCAGACTGCTTCCTTCTGTGTGTCAACTGTCTGCAGCTCAGTCCAGAGACTTTTCTGGTGGCACCTAGTGAAACCCACAGGCTACGTTCCATTCCACAGGGGGCCTCCTTAACCCTGCGTTCACACTGCAAGCAACGTGGTTGATGGGGTTGGACCAATTGTGGGCAGTAAGAGGCAGGAGTTGCATCTATGCTGTGGTCTTATGCAGCTACAAAGTTTTCACTGCTTTGGTATTGCCTTTCATAACGTTACATCTTTGACGAGTTAACATTAGCTAGCAAGTGCTAATTAGCTAGCCTTAATTGAAATAAACTTTAAAAAACAGAACTGACCATCAGTGTCATGCAACCATTCTCCAAGCATCGTTTTTGAGATGTTTACTCCTGTAGTCTTTCAAATAAAAGTTGTCCTGAACTATGAAGCTTTGAATGAATAAATTCATTTTGCACTTGCCAGGTGGAACTATTTTTCATGAAACAAAATCACATCAGTTGGGAAACAAGAAAGTTCAACCGTGGCTATCTTTTCTCAGCCGACAAGCTTGTTGAGTTTCCCTGGTGATTCAGCTGTGCAGAAAATGAATGGACTTCTGCTGACTTGTTGATGGTGTTGCTTGTACTGTGGACGCAGGGTAAGCCCTACTTCCTGCTCAGCATTTACCTGATTCCCAGTTCACTACTTACTACTTGATGAATTGTACAATTCCCTGCAAAGCGGTCATGTTCTTCCTTTCTTCAATTTCAGGTGCAATAAAAGCTGCCCTGAGTGATTTGCTTTCCCCTGCAGATGGATAGGGTAAACAGCACTATTATACTAACATTAGCAGTAAAGTTAGCTACCTTTCTCTTTAGTAGTGTCCATGCCATCGATTATGAAGCTTAGCGTAAGTTCAGTCAGGAAGGCTACCTCCTTCATTCATATTTGTCAGCAGGTACAAACACGCCCCCAGCTCTGCATCATCCAATCACCCCACGCTCCTTTCTCCTCCCCTTCCTCCCTCTCCAGAAACCAATCACTAACCATTTCCCTCTATTTGTATCCCCTCAGCTGCTTCCGTGTTTCTGTCATTTCAGCTGCCTAAACCACACCAGACTGACGCACCACCTCCTCCCCCGCCACCACCAGCATCACGGCTCCATCACATATCCAGAAGGATCAGATCTTCAGCCCGGGGGGTTCTCCTGTCTCCTTCCTGCCCCTGGGAGCTTTACCCTATCGCTGGATACCTCTTGGAGTCTACGCCAAACCTATGCACACGCACATTTCTCTTGCTGTTAATACATTCTTTTAATCGTAATCCTAGCCTCTCCTGATTGAAGTAACAAAGCACAAACAAGTGTCCGATTACAATAAAATCCAAACTGGGCGACATACCAAGTTCCATCTGGGCAGGAAGTCATCAGGCACAAAGCCACTGGCAGTTTGACCCAGGACACAAGCCACCAAGAGAGAGCTGGGGTCCCCTCTCCTCCCCCACTGGGTCCCCTCTCCTCCCCCAGTGGCCCTCACACTAGCACTGTGTGCAGTAATGTACTTCTTGGCCTCACGCTTGAAATCACACCACTTCTTAACCTCGTCGGTTCCAGGCCCCAGAATGAAATACGTTTACTGCTGCAGTTTCCTCTTGCCATTCAAAATATTTTATAGCTTAGGCCTCCAAATAATAAATAAATAAAGGCTTTTTTCTATTTCTCCAACCATAAGTTCAACCTCTTCTTCCTCACACTCTTCACCAATGCTTCTCAAAACTAAACTAACTTTATATGCAAACCAGGCTAATGGGGGGTGTTGGAAGCCATTTATAGTAAATTGCGGGCATGGTCATAAGGCTCGTGCACATGCACAAGATTTCAGGATGACTGAGATTTATCAGGAAAGGCTTTATAAATCTGACAAAAGACTGCGTATGCATGTTTCCTGTTGTGTGAGTACACAGATTTCTACACCTAAATATACACAAGGTTTTAAACATTTGACCCTTGATGTTTGGTGGAGATCTGCAGCATCTCAGTGATTCAAGGAAGGAACACTGTAGAAGCCAGCATCGTGAGAGTGGACTACCTGAAAATACATGAAAGGACATTCAGGCTAAATGAAAGCCAAACATCATACCACATTTTAACGGTGCTGTCACTGATCTTAATAATCTCTATAACTAGAACAGCCAGAGGACTGACGACTCTGCAGTCATGAAGGTTAGTATGCAGAGCATTCCTCTCCTTGAGTGTGTGTGTGTGTGTGTGTGTGCTGTCAGGAGTGGTTAACAGGGCTTTCAGTCAGCTAGTTATTCTGTGGAGAAAATATTACACATTAGCTTAGCCAGCTAGTCACCTTCACACACAAACACAAGGATGCACACTCGTGCGTGCATGCCCTCTCTCTCTCTCTCTCTCTCTCTCTCTCACACACACACACACACACACACACACA
>CABFOQ010000568.1:6338-28700 GCA_900660455.1 Gephyroberyx darwinii | reverse complement strand
GGGGGTGAGAAGAGATGCAAATATGGATGATGGGTAACAGCAGAACAAGTGAGGAGAGAGGAGAAAACCAGAGAGGAGTGAGAGAAAAAACAAGATCAGCAGGGAGAGAAATAGAGAGATAGAGAGAAAAAACAAATGTAAGCCCCTGAGGATTAACTCTCTCATTCCTCCGTGGGGAAGAATGGGGAGAAAAAAGGATTTCCACCTCCTATCCTCTCAGCCTCTCTTTGATATCTCTCTCTCTCTTTCTGTCTGTCTCATATTTTAATATCTTTATTCTCTGTTCATCATGTCGGAACGGCCTCGCTACGCTCGCTAAAGCATGAACGCACACGGCTAACCTAGCCGGACACAAATCTCTCTCCGGTGCTCTCTCTTTTTTTTCTTCTCTACCCCCTCCCCTGCAATTTCAGTTGATATCTTTATTTCTGCTCCTCCGTCTGTACCGCCTATTACCTGCTTCCTCGTGACGTTACCGGCGCATCAAGAGGTCCATCTGGCCTCGAAGGAAACATAAATCCTTTTTTTTTTTTTACCTTGCCTCTGTGTTTCTTTCTTTTCTCGGGTTTGGCAGCCGTGTGATTGCGTTGCGTCGGGCCAATAAAACAGCGCAGCGCTCATCATTGTTGTGGTTGATTTAACGAGCTTCGCTAATAAGACCAACAGGTTTCCTGCTGATGGTTAATGGCACCCTCACTGGTCCTCCAACCACCGAGTAATTTCCAGCATCTACTCATAAGGCTGCAGATTGCACTTAATAAAACATGTGGAAGGTTAACATTACAATGCTTATTAGTGAAGTATTTCAAAAGTCTCCCGCAGTGGGGGGGGGGTTAGAGGAGACATGCCCTCCCACTGCAGCCCACCTACACACACACACACACACACACATAATCGTATTGACTACAGATTATAAAGCGTTTCCAGATACTCACATACGTTTGTCTTACTATTCTTGTGAGGACCTTCCCCTGACTACATTCATCCCCTAACCCTTAACCCTAACTTTAACTCTCACAACCTAATCCTAAAATTAACACTCTTAATCCAAGTCCTAATCCTAATCTAGCCTCTTGAAGTGGTGACTGTGCAAATATGTCTCAATCTGGTTTTCACAAAGCTAGCAAAACGAGAAAACACACTCAATCATGACGAGTGTAGATTATAAAGCAATAAAGAAAATGATTTATTGTGCAGTTATTGTACAACAGTGAGTCTGTTTCCGTGCTGTTTCTATTGTGTCTCAGATCAGAATATAACACAACTGATGAAACTGTTTCTTATGTTTCTGTGAGAGTTGTTGCATCATCCATCAGCGTGCTTTTTTTCCTTTTTTACACTTTTTTTTTAAAACATCTACTCAGTGCCCTTCAGCAGCTCCAAAAAGCTTTCCGGATGAAAAAGATGTTCATTTCCCAGATTCATGGCCGTGCATGTATGTCCTCTCTGTGTGTTTTCAATGTTTAAGGTGCATCAGCAGTGTTTTGGCTCAGCTAGGTCCAGTGTCAAGAAGCATCCCCTACATGTGGGAGATAATGTTGGCTGTCAGCGAGCAGAGCTGCAGCCTTACACTCGGCTATTGCTGCTGTTAAAGTAGGTTAGAAAATAAACTGTTCCACAGCTGTTGTGAAATAGCTTTTAAAGTGAAGCTGAAGCCACTATTGGCACTTTGCTCCCTCTTTCTCCTATGTCTGTCCTCCCTTACTCTCCTCCCCTCTCTCTCTTTTTTTCCTCATCTTCCCTTCATTCCCGTCCTCCATCTCTTTTGTCCATTTGTCCCCTCTTTTTCTCTTTCTATCTCCCCTCTCTGCTTCTGCACTCCTTTTTACTTGCCTCTCATCTCCTCTCTCCCTCCCTCAGTTTTTGTGGTCATCTATTCCTTCATTCCCTCTTTCTTTCATTCTTTCATTGATTCTTTCCTTTTTCGCTTTCTTTTCACAGTCCCTTTTCTTTTTCTTTGTTTTGTACCCTCTGTCTCTCTCTCACCTCCCTTCTTTGATTTCCTTGTGGTCGTTTGTCCCCGCTCCCCATGCCTTTAAGAATCTCAAGTATTTTATTTTTCCTTTAGCCTCAAATCAATTCCAGACGCCACCATTTCCTGCCCCCCCCCTCCATCTCTCTCTTTCTCTCCCTCCCTTAGGGGCTATAGACTGAAACCACACACACACGCACACACACACACACACACACACAGTTAGAGAGAGAGAGTCTCAGGTTTTGCTTGCTTTTCCATAGCATGGTAACCCCCAAATTCCTCAACCTTTCCTTTCCTCCTTCATTCCCATTCCTAGAATCGTGTGTGTGTGTGTGTGTGTGTGTGTGTGTGTGTGTAGTGTGTGGGTGTATAGTGTGTGGGTGTATAGTGTGTGGGTGTCCATAAGCTCTGAACTACTGCAGATATCTTCAATGAATTGTTTCCTTTATGGAATCACTTTATAATCTGCAATCATTTCAATTGTGTGTGTGTGTGTGTGTGTGTGTGTGTGTGTGATTGATTGATTGATTTTACAATTGTCAGACATTTTCTATATTTTACAAAGCACCGATTTCTGTTGGCGGTAACCTCGACCAGATACCCAGTGAGAGTCGGGGAGAGTTACAGTGTTGGTTAATTACAGTCGGCTCCTAACATCACGGTCCTGAGGAGCCACATGAGTAAATAAAAAGCCAATTCCAACGCAGTTGTTAGCGGAAGGCCTCTACGCAACTCTTGAGTGCCTCCCCACACATTTAATTTTAGTGTTGGGCATTTTGCAGATTGCAGTATTGCGCTCGTTGTAATTAACCGCCGACATCTCTAATGTAGAGTTCGCTTTCCAGTCGTCGGCGGTATAAAGGCCTAATCGTCGCGGGGCATCCTCAGACAAACCAACAGTTTCCACTGGTCAAAAGGCTAATTAGGGCTGTATTGTTTTACCGCGAGCTTAACTGCATCTCATCAGCTTGTCGTCGTCGTACTTGCTGTCTTATTTCAGCCGCTCATTTGGAAGGAAACAACTGAACTGGAGGCCGACTGATTTGATCATCGCCAGAAAAAAAAAAAAACCCTCATCAGGAGCTGCAGAGCGCCGCGCCCCATTGTTGGTTTTGCTTATGTTGCCATTCACTTTCGCTGATTTGAAACATGTTTTTCACTCTCAAATTTATTGTCTGAGCTTTTGCTGCTAAGAGGTCAATGTTCAAATTAAACAGACGTTTATTTTCAGTTATTACGGGTCTGAAAGTTGCCAAAACTAATTGAGACAGCCCAAATGAATTATGGATTGGTGCTTAAGACTTTAACCATCCATTTGGGGAATATTGGTTAATAATATTGGGTGAAAAGGCACAATACACATGTATGCCGAATGATTTAAAAAAAAAGCCATCTCTGCCTCTTTAGCTTAGTTTTGATTGCACATAATTTGCAATTCTTTCCGCTCAAGGTAATTGAGGACCATAATCAAAATGACTGTTCTCAAAATAAACATGTAATCTGAATTTATTCTCATGAAATAAATAATAAATGACTTTTAGCAGAATCATTTGGCTGAATTAGACATCCACAGTAGAACAATGGCAGGGAGAATTAAGATTATGTGTGACTTCTGCATTAGGAGCTTTGTTTCCTAAGCATCCTTCTAACGTAGCTAACTCAAAGTGCTTACTCTACTATTAGTGTTGTCAAGTCCAACTGGTGGCCTTTGCTGCATGTCTTTCCCTCTCTCTTCTTCCCCATCTTTCCTGTCTCTCTCGCTGTCAACTGTCTGACGAAGCAGAAATGCCTCAAAACAATCTGCAGAGTGAAGATTATTTGTATTTCTAGCTGCGTCTTGCTCAGAAAAGGTGTGTCGAGGGTTGTTCACGCAAAATGTGTACACAGAGATTTCAGCGATCTGGACATTAAACAGTTGTGGAACATGATTGCTGTTAGTGTGTGTGTGTGTGTGTGTGTGTGTGTGTGTGTGTGTGTGTGTGTGTGTGAAAACAGCAAACTCGGGTATTGTGGGTGGTAATTAGAACTTGAATTTAACTGATGGCTTAACATGAAACAGCAACTCCACACATACACACACACACACACACACACAGGCACACACACACACACACACACACACACACAGGCACACACACACACACACAGGCACACACATATTCAGACACACACACACTTTCCTTGCTCGGTAGTTTAACTTAACTCTGCCAATCTGTCCAGAGAGAAAGTGTGTGTGTGTGTGTGTGTGTGTGTGTGTGTGTGGCATTGCTGCCCTCTCATTAATGCTCATTTTCTACAATGCTGAGAAAGCTTAGCAGCTCTTTCTTTGTCATCGCTTCACCACACACACACACACACACATACACACACATACACACACACACACACACACGCAAGCCTATTAGTTCCTCTAATTGAAAGCCGATTAAGCTTCAGGTTTCGTGGTGTGAGCTAAACGCTTGGTTTCTGTTTTCAGCACCGTTCTGTTTTCAAGCTTTTAACAGACCGCAAAGAGACGGCCACCGAAACGAGACACCTAAGTGTACTTTAATTCATTGACTCTCAGTCTGTCTTTGTGTCTTTCATTTCTCCGTCTATCTTGGTCCTGTTTCCTGCTTCACTCCATCCTAGTTTCCATCCAAGTGTTTTTATGAGATTTTTATACGATTTATGAAGTGGCAAATTAGAAAGCTGAATGGAAGCGGAAAGATTCGACACAATTTCCTCTAAATCGCCTGTTTGACATTGAGTTTTTTTGTCAATAAAGAAGTATAGTGATGGTAACACGCTAGTTAATTGAACAAGGACGTAGACTTTGGCTTGATCAGCCCAGCAAAGGGTTCAAATCTCATAACAAAATAGTTCAACGGTGGTTCGGGATGTTTCTGTCCACCCAGAAACGTCATGGCTGCTGCTCCCATGTAGAAGGCGTCCATTGTGGTTGTATGGCCACTAGTTGGTGCGTTACAATGTCAAGTGCATTTCTCTGTTTGATGGACGGAAACATAACTACTGTCTATCTCTATTTCTGCTCCTGCGTATCTCGTATCTCTCCCCTCCTGCTCGCTCTTGTCGATTAATTTCTCCTGTGCTTTTGTCTTATCAAATCTCCCTCTGCAGAACATGTAGCTCGAAGGAAACGGACATTAAAAACAATCTCATAGTCCAACAGCTTCGCATCTACACCGGAGACCGGAGCGGCTAGGGGGATTTGTTTTGGAGAATAGGAATGGATTTCCACAGCAACGGAAAATCTCATTTTAAACCTCACACGACCCCCTTTTTCATTCCAGTATAAACACGGAGAAAAAATATCACATCTGGTTCAAATCGGGTGGAGGGTGATATAGGGGTCTAGTGGTTAGTAGGAACCCGCCGTGTAAGCAAAAGGTCCCAGACTCGGGTCCCCGGCAACAGCCACTCTTTGTCTATTTGTGGCCGCGTGTCCTCGTGCAGCACGGTAAAGCCTGCCGACTCGTTTTTAGTTTGGCTCAGAGCAGAAACGGCCTCAAGTAGCCTGAGTTTGAAGAAGGTCTCAACGTGATGATATGGCGTTTTGACAGAGCGGGGGGGGGGATCTGACAGTAGTGGTCAGACCCGACACGCAAATGCAAACCTAATGCCAGTAAAGGCGGAAATGAGTGAGTTTATGACCTCAGTTGTCATTTTTAATATAGATTTGATCCTTTTTTCTGTTTTTACATTTCATCGTCTCAAATAAATAATAGTTTTTAGTACTATAATTCATCTCGGACCACACCAGTTTAGCCAGTATAGCCAGGAAACCGGCTGCACTGTGGCAATCAATAATAAAGACGCTGGTTTCTCTTCTCCTCTTTCCTCTTTCCTCTCGTACATTTATTGTGCTTACTGTACACATTGTGCGCACAAGGCAAGACCACTGTTTGCCCACATTTCATTGACACAGGCAATATGTGGAGACAGTGGGGGAAAAAAGCATGAACACACACACACACAATCCCAATCTCACAAAGTCACACACACACACACATACAAAGGTAAACTCAGCGTGCCAAGGCAGACAGGGATATATATCACATTCTTACATGAATGAATCACCTTTATTACCACTGACCCCTAGAGAGAGAAAAAAAGACGAGGGGGGAAAAGGGAGAAAGGAAGAGGGTGTGAGAGAGTTGGAGCGAATGGAGAAGGAGAACAGAAGAGTAAATTCTTCCCTCTATAGTTCCCGAGCATTTTCTGATGTCGTTTTTATGGTCAGTGTTGGAGGTGAGGCTCACGAGAACGAAATGCATAAGAGAAATAGAAATAAAAGACTGATAGAGGTAGCACTAAAAGAGATGTATGGACGGAGGGATGGAGAAAGGAAATGGAGAGGTACAGGAAGAGAGCCAGAGGGGGAGAGAGGGGAGAGAGCAGAGAGTCCAAGAGAGAGAGATGGAGAGAGAGAGAGAGAGAGAGAGAGAGAGAGATTATGGCAGCACAATAGCAAAAAATGATTGCGATGCTTCAGAGAAATGTTGTGCTCATGTCTCTAAGATAATCCATTTCACGTCTTTCCTGTTTTCAACTGCAGCAGATGTTCCCAGCAGCGTATCCAAGTCTCTTCCAAGGAAAGTCGCATTGTCATCACCAGACCTCTTTGGCTCAAACGGGCTTCAGCCGTACTGATTTGTTGCGAAATGTTTTGCGAGTCGACACGTTAACATTTTTTTCCCGAAAGGTCCGGAAAAAAAACCACACTAGATTTGACTCTAGTTGCTTTTGAGAAATAAAGTCGTCGGAGGGGGGGGGCTGAAAGTCGCTAAAAGAAATGACATTTTTTCAGTATTCCTGATTCCTGAATGAGAGAGAGAGAGAGAGAGAGAGAGAGAGGGAGGAGAGCAAGTGAAAAAAGTTGCATTTGAGGCAGAAATGCATTTTCTACCCCACTTCACACGATCCTTCACTCCAACCCCAGATTCACAAACTATATTCCATTAAAATGACTCATCACAGTTACAGTCCATATTCTATGGATTGTTAAGGCAAAGGAAGATGTGTGGGAGGGCAGCAGTGACAGAGGAGGTAACATTACTGATGACATTTTATGAACCTTTATTGGTTTTAACCGAAGGTAGATTTGATTTCATTCTGAAATGTTCTAAATCCATCTTGGAAATATTTCACTGCCCTGTAATTCAAAAGTCAGCATCCCAGAAACAGATGAGTTCTTTCCAAAAAGGTCTCAAGATGACACATCATTTTAATAGTAACCCATAATGTGCTTCTCTTCATGCCAGAAAATTGTGGATTTAATACACACTCATGCACACACGTCAAGATACACACATTCAGACACACACACAAATGAACAGTCTCACTCGTAAATACATACACACGTATTGTGATTGGTCAGTTAGCTAGAGGATGTTAGCCATTACTCTCCATTGTAGGCCTCTTTGTTACTCCTCCGCACTGACCTCTGTGCGACACACACACACACACACGCACGCCGTACAGCCACCCTCTAATATTAGCCAATGAATCACACTAGTCTAGTCGAAGACTTGACTCATGGATTCACAACAACACTGCAAGCCCAAGGGATTTGTGCATACACACACACACACACACACACAAATACTATTCACCATTCTACTGTGACACTTGAGTCATGTATTCAGACAGAGGAAGTGGTCTGGCCAAAAGGCATCCTGGCCCTGGGGAGTCATTATCTCTGTATGTCTCTCTGTCGCAATCTCTCTCTCTCTCTCTCTGCCTCTCTGTGTGTGGAGCTCTCTCCATCATCACAGATGACAGAAAAGAAAAAAAAAACAGAAAAAGACAAATAGAAACAGAAAGAAAGAAAGAATTAAACAGGAATCCCAGTTGCGTGAAGGTAAATAGTTGACGATGATGCTTCTGACAAGGAAGCACACATCAAAACCCACCAAACTCAAGCTGTGACTTTCCCCATCTTCTATTACAGGAAACCATTACGGATTATTTGATTTGATTTTGACGATGGGGTTGAGTCGCTGTCATCAAGCGAAACACACACTGTCAAATTCACAGTCAGAGTATTTCTGAGCTGTCACTGTGTGCTGTGTTTCTACCTCCAATCAATCTAGTTGTTGCATCTTTGACACATATGTGACAGTTTTTTGAGACGAGCAACAGATTGCCACCAGCAACATATCAGGATATTGGTGAAGGCAATATATTTGGAATTTGTTTTATTTTTATTTCTTAAATAAAGCGAACACTTAATTTGACACGTAAGTGACAGTTTGAGAGTCTGTGAATAGATTTGGCGTAGCAGCTATCAGTTCAATACACAAACGTCAGGGTTTGGAGTTGTTTTGTTTTTAAGACTTCTTAGAAGTTTCAGCTAAATTAGTTTCCAAACTCTCAAATGATTAGGTTAGGTGTCAAACCTAGCTTGTGGTTCCAGGAATAGATGCTCTCTAGCTCAATCGCTCTCTCTTTTTGTTGTAGTTGTTTATTTGTTAGCCAATTATTAAATTCTCAACAACATTACCTTGAATTCCTGTCAAGGAGAATATTTTGAGTAGTAAAATATCAACTCTTCATACAATTAAAGAATGACTTCTGTAGTTTTAGCCTTTACAGTTTACACACACACACACACACACACACACACACACACACACACACACACACACACACTTCATCCTCATCATTACACACAGACACACTCACACCCATCACACGACTCCAGGATAATTAACCAGATGATGAGCCGGTATGGGATTAGCTGTCAACGCTTCCTGGTCGGCTGGTCATGTGATCAGCAGGAGCCAATGAGCCCTGGGGGAATTTTCTCATCTACTGAGCTGTTGAATATAATAAGGAACACACCCTAGATACACACACACATACGCACAAGTTTCTCTCATTCACTCACACACACACACACTTGCGTACCCATAGATAATAGTGGATGAAGCAGATAGTGAGGTAAAGAAAGAGCGATTCTGACAGAGAAAGAGAAAGAGTCCCTGCCACAATACACAAGGTTGAGATCTCTTCACGGTCAGCCTGTATGTTGGCAGCCAACCTCTCTGTAGCTGCAAAACATCTTATAAAGAACCAGACAGTTCACCCTGCCGCTGTGTTGGCTATCTATAACTAGAGGAATGATCCTGCTGTTGTTGTGGTTTTCGGTATTTGCTCTCACATACCATTTTTAGTATTTTCTTGTATATTGTCAGTGATTCTGGTATACCACTATAGCGGTTCTTCCATGTTTTTGTGGTCAATTTGGAATTGTTTTCATCCCAGCCCTGCAGACTGACGATGCATGTGGAAGACAGTATAGAGGCTTTGCAGGTGCATCACAACGTCACAACTATGCACAAATGGCTAAATATATAACAACCAGGCCAGGAAGAGAGATGTATCAGAAACAGGTAGTTGTAAGTTAATTCAGTGACGTTTTGGGAATAAGTGAATAGTCTGATATTGTACATTTGTCTCCTAATTTAGGTTACTGTACAGAGAAAACTGTCTCGTCTTCAGCCCTAGTCTCTACTCCAACAAACTAAGAGTTATAACTTGAGAAGAATCAGCTAAACAAACAATTGTTTTAGGCTTTGTAGCTAACTAGCCAACAGCCTAATTTAGCCAAGAGCTGTGTGTCACTGCCTGTGTGCAACACAGGGGCCCCACAGGGGACGGTCCTGTCCCCATTCCTGTTCACCCTCTACACCTCGGACTTCAGATGCAACTCTGAAACATGCCATCTGCAGAAGTACTCAAGAGGAGGAGTATAGAGGCCTGGTGGAGGACTTAGGGGATGGATGTGGAGACGGTCGGGTCCTACAAGTACCTGGGAGTTCCCCTGGACAACAAGCTGGAATGGGCCAGAGAAGGGCCCGAGCCGACTCTACTTCCTGAGCTCAGGTCCTTCAGCATTGCAGTTCTCTGCTGCATATGTTCTACCAGTCAGTTGTGGCTAGTGTCATGGTCTTTGCGGTGGTGTGTTGGGGCGCTAACACCAGAGCCAGGGATGCCAACAGACTGAACAAACTGATCAGGAAGGCTGGCTCTGTTGTGGGGATTAACCTGGACACCCTGGAGGAGGTGGCAGAGAAGGATGCTGGCCAAACTGCTGGCCAACATGGATAATGTCTCCCACCCCCTCCATGCCACACACACACACACACACACTACAAATCAGTGTCATATGGCTTTCACCATGTGCTATTAAATAAAAATCTATTCTCTGACAAAATTAACACTGTTAGTCAATTTTACATGGAATTTTTTTTCCCCTCCAAGATACCAGAAGTTGAAACTACCTAGAGCAACGTCTACTGGCGATCTTTACTCTCATCCTTGAACATTTTTCCTTTTACTGCGTTTCAATGAGCTGCAAGTGTACAGTCTAACACACACAATGCACACAATGACCTGTCGGCGTACATGAGCCATACCTCCCACACTGAGTGAGTCTGTGTCTAATTGAATTAAAGCTAACGAGTGTACAAACCTCTCTCTCTGGGTAATTAGTGCGGTGTCCTAATCAACACGACAACCATTTAAGATCTCAGACAGCAGTCAATGAACACCGCTGTCCACACGCAGACGAGGAGAAATGACAAAACTGTTCATGTTGTTGTTGTCGCTGCTGTTTTGCTCCTCATTTTCATGATGAATTACCTGTTTATTGTCTTGACTGGAGAGTTACGCACAACATTGTTTTCAAAAAGCGAGTACTGTAGTTGCTATTATCATTGACCGCGCCTTTTTTCTCGACTCCTCTGTTTCAGGCTCTGTGATTGGAGGAGAGAGGGAGTGAACCGACAACTAGACAGAGCGGGATAACCAAGAAGAAGAAGAACGAGGAGGAGGAGAAGGCAGTGAAGAGGAAGCCGGTGATGAGTATCAGGGCCCATCTCAGCTAACGAAACCAGGAAGTCCAGGAAGTTTCGCTAGAAAAAAACAGGATATCACCTCAGTGGAGGGGGGGGCGGAGCTCCACTGAGAGGAACCAGGAAGTAGGGGGCGGAGTGAAGTGCACGGTCGCTCAGTTTGGGCAGGATGGTGGTGCTGATCATGAAGCGGGAGGGGCTCGGGCTGCTGAGGGCCTTCCTGGTGTTTGTGGGTATTTCTGCGCTCTGCAGCATCGCAGTAGGAGCCCGGAGCGGCAACGCCCCCTTGGATCAAAGGGGCCACAGACACAGACATCCAGGTATGACAATGGCAACAAGGCTCCCTTTACATCTGGCGTTAACATGTGTCACGTAGCCAGATTGTTTCTAGATCTGCTTCCAATTTATCTTTCCATTGTCAAGAACCTCACTTCCTCTCATGAAATTGATGTCTTTTTAAACTGACAGTAAAACCTCTTTTCACTTGTTCCACCTCCTAACAATCAGTCATTTCATATTTGAGTATTTGACGAGGCACATTGTTGCTATCCAAGCGGCTTGCCGTCTGTTTTGCATGTTCTTCCTACTGTGATCTGCGTGTTTATTTCCATTCATGTGGCTTCTATTTGTGGATTAGAGATGGATTGTATTTACTCGTTAATGTGGCCAAATGTGTCTCAGACCACCGGAGGTAGTTTGCATGATCAGAGCTCCATCTGCATCTTGGGTGCATTTACACCTAGATGTCATGCTTTTTTTTTGCTCCATCCAATTATAGTTGAAATACCCAGGACCCATGTTAACACCAGGGGTGAAGGGGTTCAGGATGCAGGGATGTTTTTCTCTTTCTTGAGCATTTTTTCAGCAAAGCCCTGCTTCGCACTCACATTCAGTGACAGTTCAGATGCTCACACCTGGGAACTTCAACCTCACTGAGCATCTCCAGTTGAAGTGCCAAATGAGGGTGCCTTGCTAAGGGGCACCCTAAAAATAGTTGTTGAGGCGTGTGTCATTCATATCCCTCACCCACATTTTCCCAGCTGGGATTTAACGTGGCCACCCACCCAGTCAAAATCTTGCCTCGATAATCACACAGTTACTGCTTCCCACCCACCTTGGAATTGAAATGTACACAGAAACTGCAGTTTTAGTGTTAAAATACTCTTCAGTGTACTATGATGTTAGTGAGCCTTCTCCAATTGCTTCTAACAATATCAAATTTAGAAGAGAAGCTCAGTAAATGTGTTCCTAAATCTGCTCCTGGATCATCTATCGCTGCACAGACACTCAGAAATATATTTATACATGGCTGGTTTTTGCTCCTAGGTCACCTGTCGCTGCACAGACACAGAGAGAGGACAGGGAAGGAGGGACAGGTTCTCCACCGGTCCAAACGAGGATGGGTCTGGAACCAGTTCTTCGTCATTGAGGAGTATACCGGACCTGACCCGGTTCTAGTGGGCAGGGTGAGAAGATCAAATTTCTATTTCTTCTCTTCTCTTCTCTTCTCTTGACTGCTCAATCTGCTTAATAATAATAATAAAGTTTCCCCCCGAAGACTGTCGTGGTGGGGGGCAAACAGGGAGATTTATGGGACAACAGAAAAGACTTGAACCAACAGGGACTTAAATTTACTTCCCTCCTTCATTAATGAGAGAGAGAGAGAGAGGTCATGTCCACATTGAAGGTTGAAGATGATTGGTGGTGCTCATCCACAAACAACAGCATCACTCATACCGGGCAGCAGCTTTCATAACAAACAACAAATGATGTTTACAATACATCATATTTCATCGTTGAGGGGTTGTTAAAGAAAAACAAGAGTTTAATTGATAGCTGGGATGCCGAACATTATGCCATTTTTTTTCATGACAACGTTTTAAATCTCTTACTTATTATTGTTGGCCTGTCTCACAGTCAGGCTGTCTGCCAACCTGTCTCTCTGTCTTCTCAACTCTTGTAGACTCGACTCTCACCGCCTAACTTTCTCTGAGCTCCACTGAGACCGAGATCTGGGAGTTAGCAGCATCAAATACATCCTTTTTGTCTTTCGATATATGTCTGTCTCTTGATTTAACACCTAGTCTGTGTACCAACCCGCCTCACTCTACCTGTCTCTCGCTCTCTTCTCCTATCCAGCTCCACTCAGACGTAGACTCAGGTAAAGGTAACATCAAGTACATCCTGTCCGGCGAAGGCGCAGGAACGATTTTCGTTATTGATGATAAGACGGGCAACATCCACGCCACCAAAACCCTGGACCGTGAGGAGCAGGCTCAGTACACTTTAACAGCCCAGGCCGTGGACAGAGACACCAACAAACCTCTGGAGCCGCCATCAGAGTTCATAGTCAAAGTTCAGGACATCAACGATAATCCTCCTGAGTTTCTACATGGGCCGTACTATGCCAGGGTGCCTGAGATGTCCAACGTTGGTGAGTAGTAAAGGAAGAGGAGAGGAAAGAGGAGGGGAGGGTTTGGAATTGGGGATGAGGTGATGGTTACCTATTGGGTTCTGCATGGTCTGCACTATGCCAAAGTGCCTGAAATGTCCGAGGTTGGTGAGTAGAAAGAGAAATGGTGACAGGAAAGCCGGCAGATTTAACTTTCGATTAATGTTATTTGCTACTGGCAGCATAGGAGAATGGACTAAGGCACAAAAATTGCATCAGTGCATCCAGCATTTGACTCTTCAAAAAAGGCCCATTCAAAACCCACATTTTTTCCAGTGTTGGTACCTATATTAGATTTATTTTAAAATCCGTATTATTACAGACTTGCGTGACTTTTTTGACATGCTGTGCCCGTGAATTAGGCCAATAGATTACTTTTCACTTTGGAAAAGCTCTCTGTCTCATTTTGAGTGACATTTGTTAATGAAGTCACTGACAGAGTCCATCTTCAGTGGTACAGCCTGTTTCATACATAATTAATTAACACTGAAACCTGAACACAGGAAGTGTGACAGAAAGGTGGAGGCCTGTGCCCAGACAGTACTATTAGCCGACAAAGTCAACTCATAAAAAGTATTATTTTCCGGGCACCTTAAAGGAAATAAAATATAAAATGATTTAATATTTAGTAGTATCTTGCCATAGGCCAGTATCTCCTTCGTATCTCTTTGAGTTACGAATGGGTCTTGATAGGTTTTCTTTCTAAGTATTATGTGATCTTGGAGAGTCCCCCCTCTAAGCTGACCTGAAACAAACTACATTGGCAATGTTACCGCCTGAACCTCTCTGAAAGCAAAAGAAATCCTTCCTTTGAATGGATTGGACTTTCAAAGAAAGAACTGAAAGGCCTTCTGAATTAGTTCTGTTCAGGGTTGTTCCAGCCATCCTCTCTAAAGCTGAACCCTGAATACAAGAAGCCTGGCGGGGAGAGGCCGTCAGTTGCCATGACAGCACCATCAGTCTCAACCACACAACTGGAGCAGATAGAAGAGCTACAATCTGACTGAACAGGCCTGGGGTCCCTCATGAATCTCAGAACTACAATAGATAGAGTGGGCAATCCCTTCGAGTTAACATTCTTGAAGGGCAACTTAGCTGGTACATTTAAGATAGCTGCCACAGTGAAGCCAGGGCCGAATGAAACTTCATTACAGGAATTATCTCCCATGGGTTTTTATATGGAGTAGGATGGTGGAGCTAACATTACTGCCATACAAAACTGAACTGGCCAAACTCTGTCTAACTAGGATTGAATGGAAAGGACGGTGGAAAGTTGGTGCATCAACAAGGACTTTCCAACTTAGTGTTTCAGACTACTGCAGATTTAATTCATTTAGCCTATTTTCTCAGCTTAGATGTGTCGAGTTCAATTGAAGAAGCTTCAAGTCAATCTAAATAAATAATAGTAGAGTAATGAGTCTCACTCAAGAGCATTTCAATGGTGTTTGAGGGAGGGGAGAGTGCTATTTATTCACTTTCCATGACCAGCCTGTGCAGACATGTGACTTGGCAAACTTCCTGTGACAGGCTTGCTTGTCGAACCATTCTTGGAACAACGGTAAAGTCACCTCCTCACTCTCCTGTCTGTGCGTCTGTCTTGCAGGTACGTCAGTGATGCAGGTAACAGCTACAGATGCCGATGACCCCACCTACGGAAACAGTGCCAGACTGGTGTACAGCATACTGCAAGGACAACCATATTTCTCTGTAGAGCCACAGACAGGTAAGACTAAAAACCAAACCCTACGCTGCCAACAATAGACTTATTACATGAACACTGTTACATTAACACAGTCTGACAAGGTGTTAATTGCATCACTGTTAATTACAATAACAGTGACCTCGGCAGCTGTTTATACATGTAAGTGGACAGAGCAATAGTGATAATAAGAGCAAGAGAGTGAGAGTTTTTCCACTTGAGAAAAAGTGAGATGTCTTGTGGCTCCATTGCATTATGGTCTATTGAGTCTATTGGAGAAATTAATATGTTTTCCTCTTCTATGGTCTTCAACTCCATTGTAGCTGTGTTGGAAGTATCTCAACGTGACATCATGTTGTCCACATTTGGCCAGTTTACACAGGTTTAAAAAAAAAAATACAACACAAAAACAACAAAATGGGCCCAATTGTTGTTTTTTAACAGTATTAAAGTATTTTAATTTTTTTTTTTTGATTTTTTGATTTTTTGATTTTGGGATTTTTTGATTTTGGATTAACGAATTAACTTTACTTAGGATACCTACTGTAGTTGAAAGATGCAAAAACTACAATAAAATAATTGTGTTCCTTAAATCATCAAGACTTATAATCATGATTAATAATCATGATCACAATATTTAGCAAATGTATCATGATTAGGATTTTAGCCACAATCGTGCAGCTTTACATGATACTACATAAGCCTTAGCCCGTCTGTCCACTAGGCAACTGTTTTTTTAGCCAGCAGCACTAAACAGATGCTTGTGGAAAATGCTGGTCCAGGCTCTTGTTGCTATAAGCACTTGTTAAAAAAGCTGGGTTGTTTTGGCTGAAAGTTGAATTTATTTTACACTCTACCACTCTGAACACTAACATGTGAAGGACTTGCATGCCCTTTCCACTGAAAATAGTGAGAAAAAGAAGAGAGGTTCCCAGAGGACATGCAGCCTAGTCTCTGCAGAGCACAGGCCTAATATTTGGGTTTGGTTTAAAAGAGAGAGATTGGATGTAAGGAGACAGGTTAGGTCAGAGAGAGAGAGAGATGTTGGGTTAGAAAGAGCGAAGATGAACAGAAAGAGAGGTTAGGGAAGAGAAAGAGAGGGGAATTGGGTTAGAAAGAGAGAGTTGATAGAAAGAGAGTAGTTAGGGCAGAGAAAATGAGAGAGAGGGAGACAGAGAGAGATTTGGGCAGAATAAATCTGGCTAATCAAACCAGTGTTGGGTATTAGACTGGCTCAAATCCATAGCTCACATTTCTAATTGGTTTGGAGATTATCAGCTTTTCATGCTGTCACACACGCACACACACACACACACACACACACACACTTGGCATAATATGACAGTAGAAATCCTAAACTCCCTGTCGCTGCAACTAGACATTCAGAAAAAGAAAGAGAGAGAGGCAGAAAAAGAGAGACGGATGATGAATTAAACAGAAAGAAAAAGATTACTGGAGCTTGAAATGGAGAAAACTTGACATGTTTAACTAGAGTTTAAATTTATATGGATGATGAGTGATGATGCATCTTGTTCCAACGGATACCATTTGAAAAACATCACGCCTACTCTTAGAAAATGGAAGTAAAGCACATTATTGCTAGTTAAGCATCATCTTAAGACATTTGCTTCTAAAATAGTTATGTTTTTAGAGATAGAATCATTTGTGTTTTTGAAATACTGCTATATATTATATATATATATATAGCATTTTGGAATGAATCCCTCATATACAGATAAACAATGACAAATACATTGATTTATACACATAGACGTAGAGATGCAGACACATAAACACACACATGCATCCAATGCCAATCCAATAATTATATGAATTGTTGAAGTTGATTTGCTGCGTGAACGGGCCAGCCGCCGGCCGCCAGGCCCGTTCCTCTCTCCGCTTTTCTGTGTCAAACTGGCAGCACACATCCACACAGACCTAACACACCCCTCTACAACAAAACAAATCCAAATGGAGCCTGATAGGGGAGATTAGAGCACCCCGCCTCCCCAAACTGGTCCAGCCCAGGTTTGTTCCTGAACGTGATTGGTCAGCTAATGATGTAATGAGAAGTTGTAGAGGTACGCTGCATTGCAGCTTAAGGGAGAAAAACAGGACAAAAACAACATTGCAGCTGAGGTCAGTCGTCTTCAGTGTTATCAAGGTGGACAATAGAAAAAGTGGAGCAGAGAAAGTAAGGACTAAAAAAAGAAAGTAAGAGAAAAGCACTAGAGGAGGACGCACCTGAATGTGCCAAACTGACAAATCAGATCAAATCAAATGTATTTGTAAAGCCCTCAAAGGGCTTCACAACGCCTACATCAGGAACAGTATGAACGTACAAATGTACATTATGAACAATAAATGACAGCACACAACACCTCCCAACGTTGGACCCTCGCAGAGGACAAGGAAAAACTCCCACAAACCCTTTCAGGAAAAAAAATGGAAGAAATGTTGGGAGGGGCTACTCAGACAGGGATCCCCCTACCAGGATCAGGTGTGCAATAGATGACCAGTTGGGGCAAGCAGAGTATACAGAGTAAACACAAGAAGGACACTTCTTAGATCTGGTGGTGGGACGTCAACAGCAGCTCAGTCAGCGTGGTCTTGGGGGGCCGCAGGACGCCGACACTGCCCAGCCACAACAGGAAACAAAAGGGTTTTAACCTTGACTTCAATATTTCAATAGTGCTTTGCCTCTCTGATGGCGGCAGGCAGATTGTTCACAGATAGGGAGTGTGGTAAGAAAACTGGGTGGATACATTCACATCCACACACACACACACACACACAACACTTACACACAGCCTCAGGAGCTAATCTTCCACCATGACAACCTGTGAGTGATAATTAGTGTGTTACTGGCAGACGTGGTGATTAGGATGACACCTGTCAGTTTATCTGTGTGTGCAGATGTATGTGTGTGTGTGTGTGTGTTGGTCAACAAGGAAAACCATTACCCATATTCCCTTTTCCTTATGGTACTAGTTGTTTTATGTAACGACTTAAAATGCACCATATATTTTGTTACTATGTAATAGCAGCGTTATTGTGAACACGAGGGACCTGCGACAGTTTAAAACACTGTTTACAGCCGTAGCACTGACTGAGGTGAACACGCATGCAAGCGTCACAGAGAAGGTCAGGATGTGCCCAGAGCCTTTTGAAGTTGTGACATTGACACATCTGGAAGTTTGTAAGCCTTTGGTGATTCAGTTTTCCCTTCCCGGAATAGTTGGTGGAGTCATGAAAACAGAGTGCTTCCTTATATTTTGCCAAAAAAAAAAAATTAAAGAAAACTTTTACCAGCTCAAATAGCATGAGTGCTTTTTTAGTCTCACAAATATTTAATTGTCTTTGCATCCTTTTCCTATCTATCTATCTATCTATCTATCTATCTATCCATCTATCTCCAGGTATAATTCGTACGGCGCTGCCCAACATGGACCGTGAGGCACGTCAGGAGTATGATGTTGTCATCCAGGCCAAGGACATGGGGGGTCACATGGGCGGGCTGTCGGGTACCACCGAGGTCAAAATCACTCTCACAGACGTCAACGACAACCCTCCCAAGTTCCCACAGAGTGAGTACATCTATCTATCTATCTATCTATCTATCCATCTATCCATCTATCCATCTATCCATCTATCCATCTATCCATCTATCTATCTATCTATCTATCTATCCATCTATCTATCTATCTATCTATCTATCTATCTACTTTTTTGCTTCAGTGTGAGATTTCTTTTGGAGGTGTGAAAGGGTGAGACCCAAATTGTGTGTGGGTGTGTGTGCACGGGCATACATGTATGTGTCTGCATGTTTGTATTTGTGCGTGTATGTTTATGTGCGTGTGTGTGTGTGTGTGTGTGTGTGTGTGTGTGTGTGTGTGTATTCTAGAAACCACATAGCTAGCAATATAGAAACCCTGGAAGTCATTGTAGGAGTCACAAAAAAAATAATTGGAATCTGTTAAATATCAATTATTAAAGGTTCTTTACTGCCCCCTGCAATATCCTCAGGTGTGTGTGTGTGTGTGTGTGTGTTAAACCCTCTCCGGGACATTTGTTGGATAGCTGATCTGCTGAGCAATAAAAATGGACTAAAATATTTACCCTTTGTCAGGAGCTGTAGAAATGATGGCTAAAGAGAGGAAGAGGGTGGGAGAAAGTATTTTCTACATCTATGCTGTTTTTTGCTTCGGGTTTCACCGGTAAAGTTACTTTATTTGGCTAATTTGAAGGCAGGTATCACACCTTCAATACACAACTATATTGATTTATTTTTTATTGGAACACATTTTTTTGAATGAATGTTGCGATTTGCCCTCCCCTCCCCTTTTCTGGTGTCACTCCACGTGCATTTGTTTTCTCTTTTCCTTTACTGAAGAGGATAAACATACTGGAAGTGATGTTTCCTTCTGCCTTTCACTCCTTCCACCATCTGACGTTCAGAAAGCTTTTTCTCAGTTTGTGCTGGAAGAACATCGTGTTAATGATTTATTGATGTTAAAAATCTACACATAGCACCTTTAAGTCTATAGAGCATATACACTATGTCTAGCCAGCCTTTTCACACATCTGTCTCTACCTCTCTGTCTCTCTCAGACTCCCTACCTCTCTCACCCTCTTTCATTCTCTCTGACTTTATTTTACTGCCTGTCTCTCACTGTCTTTCTCTTTCTTTTCTGGCCTTTCTCTCCCTCCCCTCCTATAGCTCTCCGCAGAAGGAGCCCCTGGCAAAGATTCAGCAGACTAGCTGCAGGAATGGAGGTAGAGCGGAGAATAGAGGAGGGGATGGGGGATTTAGCCTGTGGAGAAGCTGAATAAGCCAGAGAAGAGAGAGAGAGAGAGAGAGAGAGATGGTCACTCTAGTTCCTGTGTATTCCAGTTAGCTGACTGTGCTTCATAGTGTTGCAGTCCTAAGCTGAAATCCAATTCTGGAGGCTATGATAGACAGGCAGCATTTTGAGGGAATGCAGATGGAAACTTTGGATGGATGCAAACGCCTTTCTTCCTCAAACCTTACTTTGTTTGTCCACATTTCCTTCAGCATGAGTATTTGAAAAGCTTTGTTCCTAAATGAGATTTGAAAAAAAAGCGACAGCTACGTTTACTGAATTCATGCCAGCAAATGACACAACATCTTGTAAATTGTTGGTAACTTGAGTCGTTGTTTGACAAAATGATGAAATCTTTCTAGATTTGATCCTGTCTATTTTAGAGGTATTGAATGATAGAAACATACAACAAGTGAGCAGGTAGGGGTTCAATGTGTTGCTCAAGGGCACTGGCTGTTACGGGAATTCAACCTGGGACCTTCAGATGAAGGGATGGTCTCTATATCAACCGGAACAACATTATTGTAGATAATATAGTGGGCTATGACAAAAAAAACAAACGGGTTTTACGACAAACTATTATCGGTCATAAATGTTTGCAAAGTACCCATCTGCGTTAAATGTTGGCTGTGCATCATTGGCTTTACATCTGTGATACAAGACAACGCAACTACTAGCAATATGTTGCTGTGGTTGTAGCTGCCTTTGATAAGAAACATGTACACCCACCTGCAAAAAAAAGAGAGTCTCCCAGATGGCATGAATGAGGACAGCGATTACTTATTTATTAGTCTGAGAAAGAGAGAGAGAGAGAGAAAGAGAGAGACAGAAAGGGGAATGGGAAAAGAGATCAAGTTAAGAAAGAAAAACAGCCAAGAGAAGCAGAGAAAAAGACAAAAACCTAGATACAAAGAAAGAAACAACGAAAGTCAGAGATACAGCGCAGAGAGATAAGGACAGAGACAGAAAAGAGAGATAGCGGCACAGTTTGACTTCCCCCTCCCGCTGCAGCAGCTTTTCGTCGAAGCAGTTTCTCTGTTTTTTCTCTCTCCAAGTGTCTCTCTCTGTCTCTCTCCCTCTCTGTCTCTCTCACCTCATTGACAAGCCTCCTCCGTTCGCCTCCCCCAAAAATCCATCACTCGCACACGTAGAAGGAGGAGCCGAAAGCAAAGAAAAGCAAATTAAAAGGCGAAGATTGTCTTTTTTCCCTCTGTTTGACTTCAGTCTTCTTTAGACTGACTTTACAGAGATGTTGGAGTTAAATACTGTTAAAATATGTCAGCGACAGTTCTTCGCAGCTAGCAGTCTCTCTTTATCATCCAGGTTCTTGTCTAAATGTGAACAAAGCCGAATGGGATAGATAAAAAAGGACATTTGAAGTTGTGAAAGTTAATCTTTTGGCTGATGTGTGTCAGCCATAGTCACACATATCATTTACCTCCTGTGTCTTATATGATCTCTATCTCTAGCTTGTCACCAAAGGCAAGCCGTGATGAAACACCTGTCATGACTTTAAAAAAGGATGCTCTTTTGTGATTGCTGTTAGAAAAGTATCTCTTATAAAATCCTTGTTTTCAAGCCTTTATTTGTTTGTTTTTTTGCTCAAGTTTAGACACAAATAAGAGTGACATTGTGTGGAAAACAAAAAGAAATGACAAGACAGAGCCCATGTACGGTTATTTCCTAAACATATTGTTTTGACCAGATCAGTGAGAGCAACAGTCTCAAAAAAATGCTTGAAATGAGCACAAACTCTGAAATTCAGATCATGTGTATTATGTGACAATAGCACAAATTAAACACATTTTCACATATTTGTCATATGATAAAGATCAGCGATTAAAAAAGATTAAATTAAGAAAACTTTTGCTGAAAATGAAACCTTCTCTAACTTTCCACTGCGCTACTTCAGTGTCAAACTACTGCTTGACTGTACTGTCCCAAACTATACTGATGGATGTGTTGAAAATCACACATCCTTGGTCTGTCTGTATGTGCTGTATAATATTGACAGGCCCACAGACAGGCTGCCTATACGCCCTGTCATACGATGTTTCACTCAGTTGGCAGAAGCCGTTAGAGTTAAGCTAGCTAGGAGGAGAGAGGATGGAAGGACAGGAGAAGACAGAGATGGAGAGGAGAGGAGAAAGGAGGTAGAAGAGAAGGGCAAGGGGAGGGCAAGGGAGGGGGATGGGCAGAAGAGCTAGAGACAAGGAGGAGGAGGAGGAAAGATAGACATGAGGACAGGAGGGAGAGAAGGAAGAGAGGCAAGGATGAATGGAAGGATTTGGAAGGGGAGGAGAAAAAGAAATGGAGGGGAGAAGACATTCGCAAAAGAGAGATTGAGGAGTATGGAGAGGAGGTTTGAAAGGAGGGATCTGGGGTGACGGGAGAAGGATGAGGAGGAAAGACGTGAAGATGGTTTTGGAACAAGGGATTTGGTGAAGATAGATGGAGATGTGGAGGAGAGAAGGAGCAGCAGCAAATGGGAGGAGAGAGTAGCAGGTTGGAGGATGGAAGGAGGGATTTAG
>CABFOQ010000567.1:0-16272 GCA_900660455.1 Gephyroberyx darwinii | reverse complement strand
CTCCCTTGTGACTGGAGATAAAGCTGTTACAAACTGAGCCTAGACGCTGAAGCCTTGTCAATGTGTGAATGCAATAGAGGAGGCAGAGGACAGGATGTATGCTTAACAAAGAGTGGGCAGCGTGGATGTTCTTGCTGCCAGAAATGCGAAGGGAATTTCTCTCTTGTTTACTGGCTGCAGTTTCACTCAAACTTTACCAAAAAAACTAAATCTATGAGGAAACATGCTAGGTGAAGATTTTTTAGTTGCACACAGCTACATCAGCATGTATGTATTCAACATGGAGCAGCATGCATTACTCCGTTAAGAGCAGTAACTCATAAAATAGGCATTGACTCCCGAGTTATCGCTTGTTTTTAAGGCTAACAGGACTCCTACACTTTGATGGCATACTTGAATGACAGGATGATGCATTATGAATGGTAACACATAAAAGCTTATTTCCTTTTGAAGCAAAGATGACAGAGCACTAATCCTTGCATCTACTAAAATAAAGTGCTTGGCCATACTAGGTCTCATTCCTCACTATAAACTGCTGCTCTGAGTCTTTCAATCTTGCCTCCTAGTTTGCATCAGATTTCTCTCTTCTCACAAGAATCTTAGTAACCACTGATCTGTGCCAAGAGGGCTGGCAAAACCAAGTGTCAATCAAGAGACCTTGAGTCAAGAGAGGCATATGGATAATGGGTTTGTCCTCTGTGTAGTGAATGTCCTGCAAGTCCTGGCGTGGACTTGGGTCTGGTCCTCCATATTAATGAAGAGAGGCTGTTCTGTTCCTACAGTCATGCTATAGCCATGAGGCTGGCTTAGTGGAGATCAGTTTACTGCATGTGACAGAGATTCAGAGAAATAAAACACATATGTTGGGCTTGAAGCAGACGAGGATATAGCAGACAGAATCAAAGGATATAAAACAACAGATCAATTTCTCATGTTTTTTTTTTCCAATGTAGAGCAGAAATCTATTGAGTATCACATGGCATGATTAGTTAGTATAGCATGAAACTGATTGGAGAGTAAAGTAAATAAGTAAAGAGTTTTTCTCTGGAAGATTTAGTGTGGTCTAACATTGCAAGTTCAAAACTATGCATATGTTTAAATTCTATCAAATGATGTGGTTGTAAATATAAAATGGCAACCATATGCTTTCAAACCATGACTCTGCTGCGTACTGAAAGCTGACAAATGCATAGAAACCCTTGCTTGTTTAATAATGTACACATACATCTCTTACAGGTCTTCATCATAATGGTCTTTGTACTCCAGATAAAAGGTAAAAGTGAATTACTCATGTACTAGTGCTCCACCATCAAGAGGTAGAAAATACAATTTTAGTTCTGTTGAACAAGCAGAAGACACAAGGAATAACGTGGCAACCGGCTGATTGAGAAACCAAAGTGTTGTATAACAAGAATAGTAGTACTTTGAGAAAGGACAGGTTGCCACAGCTGCTCTACTACTTATGGAGGAATGGTGGTGGACGGATGGATGATGAGGGACCTCTACAGTGTCCAACACTGTACATACACAATACACACAAATACTATTGTAGGTTGTTGAAGTCCGTGACGCATCAAGTCACTGTTTCAGGGGGAAAGCGAAATCTGTTTGTCAGACACAAGACTGCTGTCACTAACATGGATAGTCTAGTCTTTTACCACATAGAATGACTGAACAAGACTAGTTTAGGAGTATGTGTAATAAAGTGTAAAACCAGCACATGATGTACCCTAACCCACATTACATCATTTCACGATTGAGCAACAACGGGCCCTGTACAAGAACAGCAGCTGCTGCTTGACAACAGGTCTCTTATCAGTACCCATCCTCTCAACAGTGGCACCTAAGGGTCACACAGGTATGAGACACACAAGCTACTGTCAGGACCCTTATAGTATGAGAGTATGAGATAAATACAGCACGATGAGCACTGTGGGAAACTGAAGCCATCCTTGTGTATTTGAAGTGGTCTCTGGCGAACGGTACATGTAAGGATGTTGACACAGCTGTATATGGATTGTCTGGACACAAACCCACACACAAAATTGCTTAGTGCCTGATGCACTGTGGCCTCATGCCCTCTGGAGCAGCTGGAAATCTCATCCTTGGAAAGAAGGGATCTAAGAGACAGTAGATGTTGCACGTGTTACATCTCAAGACAAAATAATCAAATTTAGGTGAACATTAAATCAGAGTCAGACTGGCTGGCAGGAAGGTTGTAGGGCCCTCAGCTGCCTGAAGGACGCTGCCACAGGATGTGATTACCAAGGCTGATCAGCACAACCTTTAAACACTGAAACTTCACCTTCAATATTAGTCAGTCAACAATAGGAGTAAATGATATCTCTTTACTATAATGTTCAAAGATTTTTTTCTTTGCTTTTGTTTAAAAAGGGGGGACCCTACTCCCTCAGTGGTGTCTTTATTTGAAGAGGCTGAGGAGGGCTGAGACACAGACAGAATGGGGAAACAGAAAACAATCTGGCAGGATTAAAATTTAGGCCAGCAGGGGTAAATGTGGTTGCAGAGGCATGGATCTTAATGATTACAACATCTGAGCTCAATCTGATTATGTTACGCATTTCACTGGACTCGATTTTCTTTCAATAGTCTGTTGGGTCTATTGCTAACCGTACATGCAGATAACACTCTGGTTTGGCTTCATAAACCTGGCATTGCAAAAGCATGATAATCTTAAAAGGCAGTAGATGAAATCTTCATTTAGGAAATGGCCAGGCTTGGCAACCTGCTCTATCCTTCTCAGACAGAGTGTGTGTGTGTGTGTGTGAGAAAGAGAGAGATGGGAGAGCTAGGGGGGCCGCGAGTCTTACAAGGAGAAATCTGCTGAGGGCAAATTTCCATTCAGCCAAAATCTGCAGGAAAAACAGAACAAATGAAAAACATGACAGTGCCCAACAGTTACATAACAGCCCTCTATAAAGACACATTCTCTAACAAAAGGACCCTGTGATGCATACTAGAGCATGTTTGCAATGAAATATGTTATAGTATCTACATTACAGAGCATCCTACATGGGGCCATTGAATAACGACATGAAGGTAACTAGTCAACAGTTACAGCTTAATATATTGACTAGTGTCCTGTGGTCAGATCTGAAACATACTTGAGCTTTATGTCAACCCAGGAATGCTCAAAGATGGAAAAGAGTACCCTCTGCTGTTGGATATTGTAACATGATGAAACCAAGCTCCAGCCAGCCTCAGTATTCACCTAACGTTGTATATGCTGAGTTAATACCAGTGTTCAGGTCAAATTAGGCATCTAATTCTGCCTCTCAGGCAGCTCACATGCTAGTCAGCTCACTTTTATTTTGACAAAATAGCTGTGGGATCCTAGCTTCTGCTGGTGAACAAGTCAAGTAGTCATATGATCACACATAGTATTTACCAGACTGTATCTTTAAAGGTGAAATCATGCTAGTTCTAAAAAGGCTTGGAATTGGCAGACAAGCAAGAATCAAAGTATTTTTGCAACCTGCAACACATATGTAATGAAAATAAAACAAAGTGGTTTTTTGCAATACAGAACGTGTTACCTTTTTCTTTGACATAAGAAACAAAACAAATCAAAACACAGGTAAAACAATGTTTTCATAGCGACACATGACAAACTCTAAATATACTGAATGATGGGAATTTCATCATTTTATCCATAAATCCTCCACCTTGTTGTCATCACAGCACAATAAGACACAGACAGCGTGACCGAAGTATACAAAGTGCTACATTGTAATATTTCATCCATAAATGGGGAGTTTCAAAGATGAAAATAATATGAAGTGTTTTCCCCCACGATTTTTGAATTTCTTAGTTTCATTTCCAGCTTTCTTCCTTATAAATCCTCCAAGAATGCTACCCTCATTTCCTCCCCTTCAGTACCTTTTGAAAAGAAGGCAAAGCTCGATGGGCAATAAAAGATTTAGTCTAAGAAGTCCTGAACTTTGATCGTTTTAAAAGAAGGGTCTCTGCTGTGGGTTCAGAGAGGGTAGTAAATGCATGTGTTTTGAGTAGACTGTAATCCCATTCAAACGCAATCTTTCTTTCTTCTTTCAAAAGACTGATGTGCTGTGATCAAAGCTAGTTGGTAACTGTGCCTCTACTTTGTGATATTTCTTTAAGCAGAACAGTGTTCACAGCTGAAAGGTAGCGGAGGTCTGTGACATTGCGTTGTATATGAAAGTGTTGTTGAAGGGCACAAACTGGTGGCTGATGATCTTAATGGCCTCTTGGGCAGCCGACCCTAAACAAACAGAACAAAAGAACAAACATTTATTATTTTATTTTATTAGCACTATATTGATGAAGATACCTCAATTAGAATCTCAATCAACTTCTGAAGATTGATAAAAACACACCTCCCAAAAATGCAGCAACTGTGTGCAGCTCCGCAGCACCATAGCGACAGCTGTAGATTTTAAAAAGGGAAAAATTTCAATACTTCAGCTTAACATGATATTGTTTTTTTGGACAAATGTCACAAATTAAGTCCATTATCTGGCACAGCCTGCAGGAATCAATCAGTAAATCCAGCAGTGACTAGAACTTACAACTCGTGAATGTAATCGTCTTTAATGTTGACATTGAGGCTGTACTCCTGCAGTAGACTGTTCACACAGAGCTTCAGCTTGCTGATGTCCTCCTCAACCTGGTAGTTATAAACTCCTGGAAAGACAGAACATGAAACAACAGAAAAAACAGAAAAAATTAGCCAATAGGAATAAACTCCTACCTTCTACCTGGGTATAATTTTAAATCAGACCATGACCTGCATGGTGTGACCTAATGGGCCTTCTCTCACGCTGTGACAATATGGTAGGTGTTATGGGTGATACTCAACCAGTCTCTTTTGAGCCATAACATAAGCCTTGGTCATACCTGGGTAGCGGGAATGCTGCTGGTAGAAGCGATCAACAGAGCGCAGCATGAGGTATAGGACCATCTCGCTATCTGGACTGTCCATGCATGAGGCTGAGACAAACAAAAGGGAAATAAGTGGAATAAGCAAGTGGAACTACAGTGAGTTTAAGCACAACAGATGAGAATGAAAACAGAAAGAAGGGTTTAAGAATAAAGGAATTTAATCTCAAACTTACTGATTTCATCTTTATTTACTGAATCCACACTATATTCCTCAGCCAGAGACCTGCAGCGCACCACCCTCAGGAAGGACGCATTCTTACCTAGAAAACAAAACAAACATATACAGACACAGCTAAACCTACTGCATCTTCAAATGTATAACATTCATTCCAGTTACAACTAAAACAGATTATGCTAAAACCCTGCAAAGCCTGTGGCTTGCATACAGCCTGAACTCACTAGAGTTCAGAAAGAGCATTCAGTGAACATTACAGACAACCAGTAGGAGTGCTCAGAGAAATGATGAACTTGATGTCAAAAAGGACAACACTACCGTACTACTACTGCACACCTGAAGGTTTCTCATTGGGTATGTTTTTAGCACATATTACTACAATTACTGTGAATTATCAGATCACGGTGATAAGTTTGATTAAGGCGTTTATATAGCTTGAAGTAATGCAATTTATTTGATATTTACTCAGAGAAGCATGTGACGCAATGACATTCTAACAGTGTTCATCTCAATATCAAAGGAATAAAAAAGGAGTATTTCCGTAATCAGGTTGAGATCAGATTTGTGTGCATGTAAATGTGAGGGAGAGGGTTGGATATGAATGCTCAGGTTACTTACAGAACAATTTGATCTCCGTTTCAGAGATGCTCTCTGGTGGCTAGTGCAAAAGAAAAGTAAAGACAAGTCACTTTAAATAGAAATCAGGTTTCAGTCACATAACCCTTTGTTTAATTGATGCATAGTAATACACTTATTCACAGAGTACAGGTCAGACAACATACCTTTCCAATGGACTGCAAGAGACATTCTACATGCTTGGACACGGCTGCAACATCCTGCATGGCCTTTTCCCTGTAACTGTAATGAAACACATGCTTTAATGGCAACACAGCAGCAAACATGATTACATGAGGCACACAGCATGTCCTGTAAGAAACACTGGACACAGGACAGCAAACACATCCATTAATCAGTTCCTATGGTTGGGAAATATGATTTCATCCAATTTCAGTGTGATAATAATTTCTAACATGCCATAATGTAATTTGTCTTCTCTCGAAGAGGCCCTTCCTAGCCTAAATCAACTGAGCTCTCAGCTTCTAATAACCACATCTTCCACACTTACACATTCTGAAGGCTGATAAACCTCCGAGAGTCTGCAATCATATCTGGTATTGTTCCTCGCACAGGTAGGCTGCCATTGCCTTCATTATGAATAAACTCCTTGACAGCTCGCAGCACCACCCAGAAGGACGCGGTCTGGTAAGCATGTATACATACAAACATGCACAAACAACATACATCAGCATTTACAAAGAGCACTCTTAGTTCACAACATCTGTTAGAAAGGATAATTTCCTGAAATACCAAAAATCTCCTTAAGTAACTACTTACAACTACATGACAGAGCAGCATGTATTATGGAACGGTAGTGTTAAAAGGGTCAAAGCAGTTTTGATGGCACGAAGGATCATTAACTCACCTGTGATGTAATGTTGTTACACTGCTCACTATTGAAGAGGTCTTCCACAGCAGTAGGAATCTACAGAAATAAGAGCAGTTAGTCTGCCTTGACTTCATTTGAGAACTGTGACACCTACTTTAGAAAACTAGTTGGTGAAGGGTTTTAAAGGTGATGTATGGGACATAAGATAACTCATAAAACGATACAAAGATACAGTGTATGAGATCTGGCACCTTGGTTGGGTTTAAAGCAGTATTGACATTCTTAACAGCCTCATCAAAGTTTTCCTCATCCTCAGGGACACCATTATCATTCTTCAAGATCCCTGAAGGAAAGTAAAGATCAAAAGATCAAAGATGTATTCTGGCAACACAGAGTCAGGTGATCGTACTTACAGGCAAATAAAAACAAGAGGAATACAGATACCTTGCCGAATAAGTTGTCTAAAGGCCTCTTTCTCCTTGTAATTTTTTGGTGGTTGACAGTTGTGCTACAAAGACAAAGGCAAAATGACAACTAAAGTAAAATCCTTGCACTCAAGCAATATTTCACTCAAGATGAAATATCAGCGCTACAGTAATTTTCAGACATTGGATCTAGGAACTTTTATGAATTCAGCTTGATAGCTGAGGTCTTACTGTACCTCACTGAGCCACTTCTCCAAGTATTTGGCAACAATGATTATCCACGGTGTGTGACTATGATCCTACAGACCCCATGAAGGATGGAAAGAAACAATATCAGTTGTGTGAAGCTGTCAAAAATTGAGACACAAATGTACATGCAAAATGCACCCACGCCAAAATACACACACCTTCTTATCCATGCTGCCCAGGTCATAGGACTGGATGTGGTTCTTCAATTCAGAAAAGGGCTGGTCTAACCGCAGGTCTTCTAAGGCATTGTCTGGGTGCGATTCAATCACTGAGGGAGGAGATGGTAAAATGTAAATATAGTTTAACTGTGAACCAGAGTTAACATGTCATTACTTACTAACTATCTGTATGCACACGTTTTGTGCAAACATATGCATTTTTATAACACCAATATAATATATTGGTGTATATCTTATAATAACAAGTCAAATGCAAATGTTGGTGTTACTAACCTGTATGCTCTTTCACCACTAGTCTCATGTAGCCGATGAGGCCGTAGGTTCTACAAACTAGGAAAGGTACACATGCACTCCACAGCACTGAGCCCAGCCTTAAACAAGTGCTGTTGGGTTTAAAAAGACAAATTAACAAATTGATTGAAAAGACAAAAGACATTTCCCAAATGCAAACACAGTTTCTGCAAGGGATGTAAATCAATTCTCTAAAGACACAAGCATAAAAACAACATTTTCTACTTGGGTTAAGTAAAGTAGATCTCGTTTCAACAAAGATAGGTCTATGCTGTAGGTCAGAATCAGAACCAGAAACCAGATCGCTTTATTCACCAATTACAATAAACGTGCAGCAATTTGTTGCTGGTTTGGTTAATACCATCAAGTGCCTTGTGTGAAAATGTTCTTTAATGCCCTAAAGAGTAGTAATTAGCAGCGGGTGTGCATGTTCCAAAAAGCGCAAGAGACAAATAATGATGTATATCCCTTCACTCAAATAGTGTTTAAAAGAAACAGAAAGATGCAAAAAAAAAAAAAAAAGGCCACCCACCTTTCTGGCAACTGGATACCAATAACCAGGGTGAACCTATGGAAAAACTCTGGGTCATTGTCCAGCAGCTTGTCTGGACTCTAAAGAAGTAACAAATAAATACACTGATCAGGCTGTTCTCATCAATTTGATAATGACAAATGTATTAAGAATGTACCATTAGCAAAGGTCTTCTTTTGACTATTATTACTTGAACAGATTTTACAGTCACTAATACAATAATGTATTGTTATTAAACTCTACTGACACATCATTAGTAGTGTGAAGACATTTATGGCATCATGCCAAAAGGTGGAAGAAAAAACAAACAAACAACCTCCTCGACAAAGTTTCCAGACACATCACTGTTAAGTTCTTGCAGCAGCTCAGTAGCAGCCTGTGCTCTGTTCTGTGATATGAAAACAGTGGTCAGTATTTTTACAATTAATATGAAAATACATATATTTTCACTGTTACAAATGAGTATATTACAAATAATCTTAATTAAGGAGAGGAAAGATGTAGGGAGCAGAGAGAGAAGGTGGGAAAGAAAGAGAGAAAGTGTGTGTGTGTGTGTGTGTATTTGTGACAGAGATGTGTTGGGATCATACAATAGATTTATATTTCAATGGAACATACCTTTCCGATGCTGTTGCTGCTGAGAAAAAAGCTGCAAGAGAGGACCATGATCAGACAAAGAACATAAACTATAGTAAGTTAAGCGCAACCTTCAAAAAGGTTGACTGAAACTACTGTCTTACTTGTTTCCGACATCTTCCCCAGAAACTGTATGTCCATCAACGATGGTGAAAGCTCCAATACCTGAGAAACAGATCAATTGATTCCATCAGAAAGATGGGATGGGGTATGACATATCAGGATTATAAGATGCATAGAACCATATATTTTTACCTGGAAGTACTAGGTTTTTCAGTATCTCTGTTCCAGATGCTGTAGCATTGATAAGACAAACATGTGCATTCTCGAGGGCTTCTTGTCCATGGTCACCCCACAGTCTGAAAGCAAAGAACATGCAATTTATCCTCATCCACTGTCAAAATCCAGGAAGCCACCTTGCAAGAAAGCGATAACGCTAACGTCAGCTACTGGCATGCTTAGTTGCTAAATTACACCCCTTTGCCCCTGCCCTGTACCTTAATTTGACATCAAACGCAGACGTAAATTACTTATGGAGATAGCTATCGTTACACTTCCTGGCAAGTGCGCTTGCTATCAAGCAGCAAAAAGAAAATCACAACAGCTCGTCACATAACAGTTAACTTTAGCTGACAATAATGTGTCACGTTAACCGTAAGTTGTTAGCTAACGTTAGTTAATGATGTGATAACACACCTAACGTTAGCTAGTCAGCTAATGCCAGCCAGATGAACTAACGTTAGCTATCCTGCCACGCCAATTTTGCTGCAATGGCTTCTGAGTGAAAACTCTTAGTGCATTTAGTTTAAAAACACGGGCCACCGTGTAAAGTCTGCCACAATTTCTCATTTACCTCAGCTGCCTGTCGTATTTCTGTTCTTTGGAAGCTTTGGTGGCTGCCATAGTAAACCTTCAAGTGAAGCCTACAGATGCAATTTAGTGTTGAGAACACCGGATTCGACACAAAGACGTCAGCGCTAGAATTCAGACCCGTAGTTTCGACACAAATTATGACCGCTAGGGAGAGTAGTTGGCTTTGTGTCAGACAATGTTTTCTACAGACAACGAAACAGTTAATTGAGGTGACGTCTTTTATGAAACAGTGTGAACCTGACCTGGGAGCTGGCAAATGTACTATTTTATGTTTTTCATTAATTTCATCATGACAATAATATAAAACATGTAAAAGTTAAATTGTTCCTCAATCTGACTGTTGGCATGTTGAGAAATAAGTGAAACTTAATTCTTTGTTTTCTTCTCTGGTAATCTCACACATGAGAAAAAATTGCCACCGCTATTGCTAAATGAATGGGAATCATAAGCGCAGCCACTTGTCTTTTTATAGGGCTAACACATGCGCGTTTGTTTTGTTTTCCCTTTCTTAGCTGAGTATTTGACAATATGTCGCAGATGTCCATATAACATCCATTCATTTGACATTAACAATGGCTAGATTTTTGATGAATTTGTGTAATTACCCGAAAATTAAACACTTTCACTTGATCATAAAACCACACTCAGTCCATAGAGCCGTATGAATATCACTTAAAAAAGGAAGCATTTTCTATATACAAAAGTTAGAACAGAACAGAACGGAACAAAATAGAACAGAAAAGAATAGCCATAACTTATGACAAGGAGATATATGATCAAGTGTGCAGTTAGTTAGAATTCAGATGTGGCGAGGGAGGGGGTGTGAAAAGGAGGCGTATCCAGAAAGGATAATTGCCCTACCCACTTCTCCACTACAAAACTTCATCAATAACACTGCACCAGCCAATGTCCCTGTCTGCCTAACACGTGTGTACAAGGGTGCAGAAGTCAGACGCCGGCAAGTATTTTTTAATCAAACGGCAATGACAGGCAATCACTGGGGATATGGAGAGGAGAACGGTAAGATCTTACAGCATCCAAACTCACCAGAGCGAGCATCTTTCTCTCAACAGTTTATTAGTGTCTCGTGCAGAAAAGTGAGGTCTGCTGCTAATGAGGGAGTGTAGGCAATTAAGCCAGTTTTATTCTAACGCAAATACTGTTTACTGTCCTTGTTGCTGGAGCATTGCGTGATATATCCAGACCACTAGATGTTAAGATAGCTGTTAATGCGAGATTAGCCCCATTATCCTGAAGGGATGACTGCTTGTCACCTCAACAGACCGCTACACTTCTCTTGGGCATGTAGAGGTATGGATTGGTTGGCAGGACTGTTTGCAAGACAGAGACGTGGCATTGCATTAGCATCATGGCCAGTGCACTGGATCAATATAATCAATATTTGCCTTTCAGACATTGTTTTACTTCCTGTACAGTTCATCCATCAGTCTGGAGAAAATTATTTTAATTAAAATGATCATTGAAGTGAAGTGATTTTAGGTCACTGATTTTGTCTTATGGTCAAATAGAAGCCAAAGTTGAGATTTTTGCAAACAGAAGATCTTTATATCAAAATCAGTGGACTTGCACTTTTTCATTTTCTGCGATAAATCAAACCTAAGCTGTATTCTATCATAATCCTAGCTCTGAATGAGTTGTATTTATTACTTTTTAGGACAAGTGACCCTATAATGGATCTCTGGAGAGATCCATTATATATTTTATAAATTATATAAATTTTTGGATATCAAGTGTTCTGCTTGAGCTACATTTACCCAGCACTCAACCACACACTGCCATTAGCTTGTCAACATTTAGGTCCCTGACTAATGTCCTGGCGGTTGCTTGTCATCCTATATATGATAAGGTCCATCAGTGTGGCACAAAGACTTCCCCATCGCCCAGGGGAACCGCCAATCTCCCATTGACATCGTCCCTCATGAGGCTTCATATGATGCCAGTCTGCCACCAGTTCTCTTGTGCTATGACCAGTGTACCTCCATCAACATTGCCAACAATGGACACTCTGTAGTGGTGGACTTTGATGACTCGGATGATCGATCAGGTGAGAAACGTGCGTGCGTGCGTGCGTGCGTGCGTGTATGCGTGTGTTTGTCCTCCCTAGATATGCTTTATTTCTAGAATTCAAACTCACAGCATTCAGGTTTACATTGATATTAGGTTGTCTTGTTTTTCACAAATTGAAAATCACCCCTACATTCACGTTTAGGCCTAAATGTAGTGGTAGTGGAAAAACTATTAGCAAGTCAATGATTGGTGTGGACTATGTCTGTATACAAAGGTTATTGAATGCCTTCACATTGCATATAATACTGTATTTGTATGTGGATGACAGAGGTCACAGTTTAGAGATATTGGCTTGGCTATGTGCTGTCAGCCAAGATGCAGTGGATGACAAATCCGTGCTAAAAGTTAAGTGAATATATGTTTTGAAAGATGGGATTGGCTTTATTTGTTTATTTCTTTTAGAAAGTGCAAACTACGTGCATAACTGACCCTAATCAAGGGCTACAAATATACCCCTGATTATGCTGGAAGAAAGTGCAGCCAGCAGTTAACTGTATGAGTATCTGTCTGCTGGGGTAGAGATATAATAACATGAGGTGATCTCCATGCTTATTATGACCGCATTTGCTTTTATCACTGGGTGGATCCATGTTAACCACCCTGTCATTACAATGAATGATAAGTCAGAAATGTGGGCCTGTTTGGCTAGCGCAGGTTCCACCAAGCAAGCAAGAAGGCCATCACTGAAAAGTAGCCATCAAAGAGAAGATCCATGATGAAACTGTTCTCTGATGCACTTCCTCAGTAATACACCATGGTAGTTTTTGTTTGAGAGGTACCCATCTCCTAGACCTGCATATCTACTGTCAACTTTCCATGTGTAAGGCATGAAGAGTCATACTTTAATATTTCCCAGGGATGATTTATCTTACAGTCAGCAAGTAAGACACACACAGTACAAGCAATGCAAATTGATTGAAAATACATGCCATATCAAGGACCTGGCTTGGAAAATGAGAACAAACAAGGACCAGCCATAATTGTTAATCAATACAATACCTTCTTCAAGCAGGTATCAAAGTCAACACTGGCTTTACCAAGGCCATCATGATTTACAACACCATTGTCATTATTAACTACCTGATTCAGATAGAAACAGCATGTCAGCAGAGTTATCAAAGGATTTCTCAAACCTCTTTCTACCACATTTTTAGAGTTAACAGATTTTTATCACTTGGTTCTTCTGGCCTCCCTAGACCTCCTCTGGTCTACTTGGACAAAGCGGTCTGCTCTTTGACCGTTCTTGCCTGACTAACCTGGCCTGGCCTTGTGCGGCCTGTCCATCAAGAGGCCTACAGCTGCATGGCAATGAATCCCAATCAGATTAGAGTGACAGACGGGCAGGAAACTCTGTCCTGCTCTGACAGTGGGCTGCATTACGTTGTGACATACACAGAAAAATGGCGTAAAAGTCCCCATTATGTTTTTAGTGAATAATTCATATGCTAAGTGAAGACTTCTAATGAATCTCCCATGAAATGATTTTGGTTATCGGTCTAAAAGGCACTCCCTAATGGCATGCCCTTTAGCCTATTACCATAAAACACATGGGCCAATAAAGGTGAAGTGAATTGAATCCTGGGAAGTCAATTTGTGTCTCAAAATAAAGCTTGTGCCAGGGTACACTAATGATAGATAGCAAACTAACTGTCAGTGCTTATATCTCAGTTTCAAGAGCTCTGCAGGGTGGTGCCTGCGTGCCTGCGTGCCTGCGTGCGTGCGCGTGTGCGTGTGTGTGTGTGTTTTGCTGTGGTACCATGCTAAGCTGTTTAAATGATGCTACACACAGGATGCTCTCTTAGCATACTACTGGAAGGCAATTTGCCTAATACCCACATAGAATATGGGTGTGCGTAGATGTGCATGTGTGTGAATGCCTGCCTTATTTCATTTACTCTCATCTTCTGCAGTGATGAGGGGAGGCCCTCTTAACAATGCCTACAGACTGAGACAGTTCCACTTCCACTGGGGTGGAAAGGGCTGTCATGGCTCTGAGCACACTGTTGCAGGGAAGAGCTACGCATCTGAGGTCAGTGTCTGTGGTTTGAATCACTGTGCGTCAGCGTCTGAAAAAACAACACATAATCACATGTGTTACCATTTTTAGGTGCTTGTCTAAAGTATTACGTGAATGAAATGAAAGCCCTGCTTCCATTTCCACCTTTGTGTGTGGACTACTTTCTCTTATGTCAGTGAATAACAAATCTTCCCTATGTACTCATTCAAGAAGCACTGAGAAGTATTTGAACAGAATTGGTGTATCTCATTCCAATAATACTTCAATGTGGTACAGTGCACTAAATGCCTGGGAACATGTAGATAAAGATAGGGAGAGCTAGGGGATGAGGTCATCTCATTCATAGCAAAGGGATGACTTGTTAGTTTTTGAATGTGAACTATTTGTAGCATGATGTAGGATGCATGACTTGGGTTAATTTATAACCGTGGAGCCTTTTTTTTAAATTCCCTTTCTCTTTCTTTTTGTCCCCCATCTCTTATCCATGTACTGTAGCTTCATCTGGTACATTGGAATGCTGCCAAGTACAAGACGTTTGGGGAGGCAGCAACAGCCCCTGATGGCCTCGCTGTCCTCGGCATCTTTTTAGAGGTAAGAGGTTTGTCTGTGGGATGTCCCACTCCCTGTCCCCTTTGTGTTTATTGCAGTTGTTTTTAGGTCTACATAAAGTAACAGGAACTCAATCAAAGGCGAGAACCGGAGCCAAAATCTCAGGTTTTGTGAAAGTCAAACTTTCTTATCTGTTATTGGAGTTTTATGATGCTGAAGATAATGGCTTATCTTTGAAAAGCAATACAAATCCTTACAAACAAATCCAAAACACATCTGATGTATCTTGGTTGGTCATTTGTAGTTCAACAATGCTATACTGGGTCTTTGCTTATTTTTGCACCATCAATATCATTTTAATAATGGCAGCCATTTCTGCATTTATTACTCTGTTGGGATACGATGGGCTCCATGACAGATGTCATAAGACAAGGAAAACGTCAAGTCACATTGTACTGATTGTATTTTGAGGAAAACCTGTTGTAACTCTGTTCTAAAAATTAATAGAAATTGACTTTTGAAAAGGAGACATGAAAACAGGTTCTCTACCATGAGGATTTAAATATTTATTTATTTCCTCCCACGCCGATGTTGTGGTGTTCGGTGTAACCTGAGCTTTCTTGGTTTGGAGTTGCCGACTTCTAATTACTTTGTAGTAAGGTATAAGAAAATGAAACATGAAGAAGCTCTAAAACTGGATTCCCTCCAAAGATCATGAATCGGTTTCAAAAACAACCCATGTTTTATTTTCAGGCAGGTGATGATCACAGATGGCTCCACAAAATAACAGACGCTCTGTACATGTTGAAGTTTAAGGTAAGTAATCTCTGATTCTTACAGGATTTTATTACTGTGCCTTGTTTATCTTGTTTATGGCCTGCTCTCTACCTTACTGCAGTAATCTAAATCTCTTGTCTTGTGTACCTTCACATAATAGGGCAATGTCGCAGATTTCAAAGGTTTCAACCCCAAGTGCCTCCTACCCAGCAGCCTCCACTTCTGGACCTATCCTGGATCACTGACCACACCACCTCTCCATGAGAGTGTCATCTGGATCGTCCTGAAGGAGCCAATCATAGTCTCTGAAAAACAGGTGAGAGCTGGAAACGTATTCCTTTGACCACAAAAGATCAACAAAACTACAGTATACACATGTGGACAAAATTGTTGGTACCCTTCCGTTAAAGAAAGAAAAACCCACAATGGTCACTGAAATAACTTGAAACTGACAAAAGTAATAATAAATAAAAATTTACTGAAAATTGACTAATGAAAATCAGACATTGCTTTTGAATTGTGGTTCAACAGAATCATTTTAAAAAACAAACTAATGAAACTAGCCTGGACAAAAATGATGGTACCCCTAGAAAAGATTGAAAACAATTTGACCATAGGGACATGTTAAACTAAGGTGTGTCCTGTGATTAGCATCACAGGTGTCTTCAAACTTGTAATCAGTCAGTCTGCCTATTTAAAGGGTGAAAAGTAGTCACTGTGCTGTTTGGTATCATGGTGTGTACCACACTGAACATGGACCACAGAAAGCTATGGAGAGAGTTGTCTCAGGAGATTAGAAAGAAAATTATAGACAAGCATGTTAAAGGTAAAGGCTATAAGACCATCTCCAAGCAGCTTGATGTTCCTGTGACTACAGTTGCACATATTATTCAGAAGTTTAAGGTCCACGGGACTGTAGCCAACCTCCCTGGACATGGCCGCAAGAGGAAAATTGATGACAAATTGAAGAGACGGATAATACGAATGGTAACCAAAGAGCCCAGAACAACTTCCAAAGAGATTAGAGGTGAACTCCAAGGTCAAGGTACATCAGTGTCAGATCGCACCATCCATCGCTATTTGTGCCAAAGTG
>CABFOQ010000566.1:6289-17201 GCA_900660455.1 Gephyroberyx darwinii | reverse complement strand
TGGTGTTCCTTATCTCTGGCCAACATCTGCATTTAAACACACACACACACACACACACACACACACACACACACACACACACACACACTCTGTGACATGTCACAACCCTGAATTCTGTGCCACTAATGAAGGTCCACACCAATTACTGCTGCAAGTTTCTAGCCACAGGAAACCCATCTCAGCAGGAGTGTGTGTGTGTGTGCGTGTGTGTGCGTGTGTGTGTGTGTGTGTGTGTGTGTAAATGTACACAAGTGACCTCAACAGGCAGCAAACGAACACACCCCTGAGACATGCAACAAGTTCCGTGTGTAGCAGCCAACCTGCTGCAGTGACAGGCTTTGTCTCCATTTTCTGAATTTGTTTCTCATTTTCTCAATGTCAGAGAATATCTCCTTCATGCTAAGGACTCTTGTGTACAGTTACTCCCTCACCTCAATGACCATGCACATCATATTGTACAATAGTTTTTTCAGACAGGAATGCTTTTTTTGAGGTCAGATTATATTCAGGCATATGAGATTGGGATTGCCACCTGGGACATTAATTATAGTGATTACAATAATTGCCAGAAGGTTTAGTCAATCACGTGTTTTCTGAAACTGATAACTGATAAGCTGTCACTATCTGAACTGCTGGTACTCTCAGCATGTTAAAACTGATAATTATCTTTTTGGCACATTATTTAACCTTGGTATGATCACATTATCCCTTCTCACGGAGTAAAGTGCCCTCAGCTAACCGACTTCTCAGTGAGACACCGGTTCTGGCCAGTTTCTTTTCTATGAGGTGAGAGTGCAGTGCCATGTAATGTAGTTTCGTAATGGCTTTTGATCTATTGGACGTGGCACTTGGAAAGAGTAAGCAGCGTAGGAAAGCCTGGTAACAGCCAAGTTAAGTAATGGAGTTTTTAATGAACCTCTGGGTTCGCCCACAATATTTTGCTGATCCACTATGTCTGTCCTCATTACTCCAAGTGCAGTGTGCTTGATGTCTATGTGAAGAGAAATGCTGCCATGTCCACTTAGTTCTCTGAATTGCCAGTATAGCTGAAATACAACTCCAGAACTTTGAATATAGAGAAAAAACTACAGCAAAAACACTGACGTTTTTTGTATAAAATGTTCTCAACTAAAACATATACAAATTAGTGCTCACACAATGTTCTAGTTTAATTTTAGAAGTGCATATTTTTATTGGTTTAGGCAGAATTTAATTCCCTTTAAACTATAATACCCTGAAGGCTACATTTGGTGATTCCTTTTGAGATTTATATGAATTTAAGTACTGCAGTGACACAGACTAGTGCATTCATTATCAAGTCAGCATGCTGATTAAACTGGACTTAATTCAATAGTGAAGCTCTGAAATGCTCATTGAAAAGCGCTCTCATTATCTGGCTCCCATTGGTCTCGGCATTAGGACTGGATTTGTGGCACGTTACCAATCTCTTTCAAGGGTTCTTGCCTTTCACCTCGCATGTGGTCCTTAAGGCAAAGAGATCTATCCAAAGTTAAATGATGTTTGCACAGTGGCTCGTTTGGTTGTTTTGACTCTCTTTATTACATTGAACCTGCGCCTCTCTCTGTTGGCCTTGCAGAGCTAGATCAATGGCTCGGGTGGGACAGGGGGGTGGAGTGTCTAATCTGCACTCATACGCTCGTGTTGTTGCAATTGATTGTGCCTCTGCCCGCTGAACAGCACACAATCACAATGCAGCAGTCCTAGGTGTTTGGAGGGCGATGCTGAAGATAGTCTCTGTTTGGACAGAGAGAGATTTGTTGTCACTACCATTGTAATGAGGTTGCTTGATTGGACGCGATAGAGGAGCAATACATGGGTAATGAGAGCAGAGAGCTTAGCCTGCAGATGGATTCTTATTAAATATAAATCCCTCCTTAAGACCGTTATCCTACTTGTGGTCTGCTGTAGTAGCCTGCAGCTACATACAAAGTCCAGTGTCTGCAGTGGAGACGGGGAACAAGAGGCTCCAGCGTGCTTCAACGTTTAGAGGTCAACAGGGGCCAATTAGAATCAGCACTCATTCAAATACAAAGGAATGAGAGATGCTGAACCAGGATGGGGTATCTCCTGAATTTCAACTAATGTGTTACAAAAAAACCCATTCTTTTAAAAAGTGTTTCCAGGAGAGAGACTGGATGCAAAAGAGGTGCAAAGATTTTGACACCAAACCTTCAGTGGGAGCCGACAGCAAACAGGACATCCTGTTGTGTTTGTGGGAAGAGTTTATAGCGTGCTGGACAGGAGATAGAAGGATGTGTTTTCCCAGGCTGTTCCTCTGCACCCAGTTGTGATCTGTATAGCTGAAAGGGTCTGTTCAGTTGCTCACAGTGTTAGTACTGTACGCTACATAGCATGCCTTCAGAGCTCCGCCACAGAGATGATTCCTCAGTGAATTGATTGACAATGACCCAGAGCCAAGAGCAGCAGACACACTGCTTTTGACAGTAGGTCTTACACACAGGTACGTATTCATTTGTGCACAGACACATCAGTTCCCCCCAGACCTGTGGAAGTATGTTACAGTGAGGCTGCCATCCAGATGAAAAGGTTTTTCTGAAAGAGGGAGTATCCAGAATTTACCACTGCTGCCGTTCCCGGAGTCAAGGAAAGAGCGGAAATAAATCAGTGAAAGAATACAATTTGCGACATGCTGTCATGCCCCCGTGTGTCCCTCAAAGGCTTTGTGGGTTTAGGAAGTAAATTGAGCAAACCAACAAAGTGAGTGGCACGGCCCAGGGAGGGGTTGTTGTGGTTTGCTACTGCAGGGACAAGGCTCTTTGTATGGCAGTTACTTTCTCACACCCAGCACACACCAAGGACACCCTGAGGTAACCCTGAGGCTGTGGCTTTGTACCAGATCATCAGAATCACTAATTTCTGATCATATGTATTAAATATGTATGTGTTATATGTATTAAATATGTATTAAAACCTGGCTGTGTAAACGTGCACACCCTTCAGTTAATGTAAAATTAATGCATAAGTCGAAGCACCTTTTGGTTTGGATAAGTCTGTAAGTCTGTACCAACTTCTAGCACATCTGGATTCAAGGATCTTTTCTCATTCTTCCTTGGAAAAGAGTTCAAGCTCACTCAAATTGCAGTGGGACCTCCTGTGCACACTCATCTTCAGGCCAGTCCACAGATTTTCTATTGGACTGAGGTCTGACTGGGCCATTCCAGGATACTGAGCTTCCTTTTTTCAGCCGTTCCTTGGTTGATCTGGTTGTGTGCTTTGGATGTTTGTCATGTTAAAAGATGACATTTTTCCTTTACTTTAGCTTTTTTTTTTTTGCAGAGGGAGATTTTTGACCAAAATATCTCAGTACCTGTTAGCTATTTATTTCCCCCCTCTGTCCGGACCAGAACTATTGTCCCCACTGAGGGGAAACAGCCCCGTAGCATGATGCCGCCACCACCATGCTGAACAATAGATACTGTGTTGTTTGGGTGACTCCACCATAGCCCTATACCACAGGTCAAGTAGTTGGTTTCTGTTAGCCTCCCGGTAGCTTCCCTGATGGATATACATCTTGGAGGGACAGTGTGGTCTAGGCAAGGTCCACTTCTTCATTATCACTGTGTACCAAGTCTACCCTCTCCTAATCTGAACCCTAGAGGGAAAACAATATTTCATATTTATTTGGTGTATTTTCTGAGCTTTAAGTTTTGAAAGATACAAATGCTTCCAAGTGAACTCTAAAATCTATAACATCTCTCAAGTCTGCATGGCATAGCCCATAGCCCATTTTCACCTGAAGTAGATCTTGAATAACAAATATCTTTCCATATACCTTATAAAAAGCCAGATTCAACTAAATCAATTTTTCTTGATTTAGATTTAATTAAATTAAATTAAATAAATCAACTAAATTCAGCTATTCATGACAAATGGGTGCAATCAGTTTGAAATTTTTTTGTACACAAAATATTAAGTGTACAAATGAACATAAACAAGGGAACAATATGCATCTTGTGCTCTCGAATTCATCAAAATGAGGGCACAAGGTCTATCTTGTGCAAACGTAATAGTATCTGCTATGCTTGATTTATTTATTTTTTTCCTTTGGTCACTCCTGAGCTCTATACCTTTCAACAATAAGATCTTGTGTCAGGTCCTTGTTGCCAGTGCACTCAGTGAAATCCTGGTTTTAGTAGATTTAATGTTTGATTTCAGGTGAGGTCAAATGAGCTTAATGTTTTGGAATGTGATCAATTAAATATTAACCTCAGTTGAATCTCCCAGTTATGGGGGGTGTGCACACATATTCAGCCAAGGTGTTTTCCCATTTTTAATACACTGTCAGAAATTAGCATCCTTTTGTTTTTACATTGATTTTGCTGTCGACCATCTTGATTCATTTCAGGTCACAGTAAAAACTACAGGAGATACAGTATGTAGATATGTATGTCGGTGTATAGACTATACATCCACTAGTATGATTCATCCTATTAAATCCCTCTACTGTTCCAATATACAACACTACATAAAGGAAGCTGGTGTCTTTGCCTCTGACCTGGCTCTTATCATCTGACCTCCAGCTTTTTGATCTTCATGTAAATGCATTAGATGAAATGTTTTGGTCCTGCAGCCTGACATGTGGGCCTGGTTTTTTACATAAATTAGATGAATTCAATTAGCCGGTCTGATTTCTGATAGGCCTTTGTGGTCTGAAAGGGACTAAGTGAATGAGGGATGCTCTGCAGCTCTGAGATACCTTAGATAATCTGGACTGAGTTAGCACACTATCATGCCATGAACCATCCATCTGATTGCATTTGGAAGCAGATGAACTCAATCTGCCATCTGATCTGTCACTTATGCTGGGGAGATAGAAGCCACTCAAGCACGGCATCAGCGGCAATTTTTCATTGAGCCGACGTTAGGCCTCATGTTAGCATGTGGCTCTGTGATTAAGAAGCTACTCGTCTTCTTTGCTTGTAAAGCACTGTTAACCTTTGTATACTGCAGTGATGAAGTGATGCACTCTCGTATCCCTCTACCCCTCCATCTGCCTCAGCCGTCCACCTGCCTCTAGACACTGCTCTGTCTGTCTGATGGCTGTCCAGGAAGTGCTCTCACTACGACCCCTGACCTTTGGAACCGGGTTCTGAATAAACAGCTAATTGGCTGGGTTTCCTGTTTAGCCTGATGGGAACGTTGACTATTTCTGTCTGTTTACAGAGTTCTGCCTCTCTCTTTCTCAGAGTTGTACTCTCTGTATTGTTTATGAAAGAACAATGTCCTCACTACAACTGTGCTCCAAACATCACATCTTCACAAGAGAGACTTACATGCTAGTGTCCAGCCTCTTCAACTCCCCTGCCTTCCTGGAAATCACCATCTTTTGTTTTCTGTGGGCGGGTTCAATGAGCTTGTTTTGTGATCTTTGTTTATTTGTGGAAGTCGGCTTTCAAGTTCTGCTGTACAGAGTAGCAAGATAATTGAAATATTGTGTTGAAACGTCTGGACGTGATTGCCACATGTGAATCTCATCGTTTTCAGGTGTACATGTACACAGCAGATGCACATCTATGAGTAAAGCTTTACTTTAGGAACAAAACATTTTCTGAAACATACAGTAATTATGCTGAAAGCTGCGCTTTGTTGTTATACAGAGATGCGTTGATATCAGAGTAACGAAAAGTTCACACACATGCACATACAAACCAAACATGTGCATCCTCCCCTGACTAATAGTTTTCTTTCTGCATGATAAGCTTAGTCAAAAAGGAACTATCTGTATCGAAACTGTCTGTGTTGAATTAAATAGCTTGTTTTGTTGCCAGACGTGACTTTCTCCTCTCCTATCTGTATTGAATTATTCAGGCAGTTCCGGATCTTCTGGGGCTTTCATCTCAGGCCTGCATCCAGTTATAAGAGCGATACTGTGCCCAACTGAAGCGTGAGACCTTACGTCCAGGAGTCATAGGTTCAAATTCAGGCTACGCCCTGTGAGGACCGGGACACTGATGAGTTAAACCAAAATCTGCTCCAAAAAAATGATATATTAGTCATGTGATTTTGTTAACAGAGCCGTCTGGATTTGTAACATGAAATTTTTTTTTCTCAAAGCCACAGTAGAACCAAGGCTCTCCTCTGAAAATCAATGAGAGACTGATTATGGGGGTTTGAGGCAGAACCCTGGGGGACATTGTGGGGATATGGGCACATTTTATGATTTACAACAGTTAGCGTTGCTATGAAATAAGTATAAGTGTATCATTTGGGTGTAAAAGCTCAAAGAGTCCTCAAAGACGGTCAAAGAAAGCGACTTGATTGCAACACGTTATAGGAATAGATTTCTCTAGTTTTAACTTCTGGTAGATAATTGTAGGAGAATATTGACTGAGGTGTCCAGGATATTTGGAAGAGCTTATGAATTATTTTCCATGTGGGATTTTGTAGAAAAAAGAAAAGAAACTTGAGTAGACATTTTTGCCATGGATGCCAAGGTATACCTATACACTTCACATTGGTCCTGATTTAGAGATTATCAGTAAAGTTACTGCTGTGACAAAGTAACCACTGGCCAGTTTGTCCCCGTATAGCAAGGTTGGGTGATTAAATCTGGTCATTAAGTGAGTTGGAAGGCGCAGAGCTGAAGGCAGTGTTTTTATTGATGTGGCAGGAAGTAGGGGGGCTGACTGCTGCTGCTGAATCTGTAAATCTCACAGACTGTTCACAGTCAGCTCCCTCTTTTAAAGGCACACACACGGCCCTACTCTTTCGATTAAGAACACATTTAATCTCACAAACAGCCCATTACGCGCCGTGGGGTAGGGGCGAGGATGATGTGCAACTGAAAGGAGTGTTAATGATTGCGGGCTGTCGCCTGTGCAGGGCCCCTGCTGCTGGATCACAGGGACACTGGCAGGCACCGGGTCTGACAGGGCCGGACACAGTGGAGTGAACGGGCAGCGTTCAGCAGGGCTCCAGCCATACGGGAGGGTGCTTTACTGAACATGTCACAGTGATATGAAATGTCACCATGCGTACGGTGAAGACAGCTGTGGATAAGGCAGAGCAGAGGTTGTGTTTGCATCTAAATGTCTTAAATAGCAGCAAAGCCACTAGCCTAGCTCTAGTCAAAGACTGCCTTACAGACAAGTGTCGGATGTCCCAACATTTCCCCCAGGTTAATGGTGATAAATGTGTTGTATTTGGCCCTTTAATTCCATAAATCAGCTGCAGCCTCACCTTGGTAGTCTCCTAGCTAATATTAGGCGCGCAGCTAGAAACCTGGGGTGATTCTGATCCAAGCCTCTGGTTTGGTGATCAAATTAAGAAAGCGTGTGTGCAGTCCCGCTTCCTCCGATTGAAAACCTTTCCTCCTGTCACAGCCAGAACTCTCTCTCTCTCTCTCATGTGCACTTAGTCCAGAATGCTGTACAAGGCTGTTAACTAAATTTAAGAGATTTTAACTTCCTCTCTTCACTGGTGGCCTGTAAATTTTAGAATTGATTTGAAGATTTTACTGATCACCTTTGAGGATCTTGTTAGACTAGCATCTAGCTACATCTCTGACCTTTTAACTCCATATGAGTGAAATGACAGCCTGAGACCCTCAGGCAGGATGCTGTTATTATTATTATTATTATTATTAGTAGTAGTAGTAGTAGTAGTAGTAGTATTAGTATTAGTATTAGTATTATTATTATTAGCATCATCATCTGTATGATTGTGTGTATGACTGTGTGTGAAAAGGAGGCTGACTGTCTGGAGTGGAATGTACAGCTATCCTGGTCTGTGCCCTCTGAACTGACTTGGACAACAACTCCCTTTGGGCAGGCTGATTACTGTAAATATCACTTCCCATGATCCCCTGTGAGACGGAGCAATCTCAACCTCAGTTCCAGTCTTTGCTGGAGCCCCCGACCTCCTTGTCTGATAAGGGCCCTATAAGCCAAATGATTTGCCAGTAGGGAGAGGGTTAATTGACATTTGTTTGATGTGGACTCGGTGTCCTTTTGATGTAAACATGTATCCAAAATGATTATCGTGATTACAGCTTCCCTGCCGTCCCGTCCTAATCTTGATCTCCTATTCAGTCTTTAACATTAATTGGAAACAGCTTACGCTAACGTCTCTGGCCAAGCTAATCTCTTGTGTGACCGCACCATACCAAGTGGACAAGCACTTGGCTATTATCCTCTTCTTGTGACCCTCTTAGTGTGTGTTTGGTTAAATGGATCCCGACCTGAATCCCTCCCCCTCCCCAGTGGAGCAGAACACCATTGAAGATAGTAATTTTAATAATTGAGTTCAGCATCATATGTGTGATCTGTTTCGATTCACACTTACTTTGGGTTGTCTTTTTTTTACAGGATACTGAGCCACAACAAAATCCGAGTTCTGAGAAATGGATCCTTCTCTGGACTTTATGCTCTGGAGAAACTGTGAGTACTGGTTATGATCCTCCGTCATCCATCATTATTTCACTTCTGTAGAAGCTTCAACGTCATGGTGATTGTTTAATGTTGGTATATGTTAGGCATCTGTGTGAACCCTTGTAGAGAAAGCCAGACGGCGTATCAGTGAGATCTGAGCATCTCTGTGCACTTCTCTCCAGTGGGCTGCCTTCCAGCAGGGAGGATGAAACACTCAAATTGGCTATCACAGAGTTATGTGGAAAAGATCGGATAATTACACCCCAGTCCATCATTATCAGGGAAGCCCCACTCCACAGGACAAGATAAGGGAATCTCTGGGAGGAGGTGTGTGTCTGGCCCTCCTTACTAGCATTTATGATCTCTTTCTATAACGCATGAGAGTGGTGATATACTAGAGAAGTGAGAGGGTGCTCAAGGACTGCAGTAGCCTTCAATCAGACACACTAACCGCCCTTCACTTGCCAACATCAGACACAAATAGCAGGGCTTGAGCCAGACAGGTGGCAGGGTGCGCTGGTGGTTAGAGATTGGTGGTTGACACTCTGGTCATCATGGTCAAAGTGTCTTACCTGCTACAGGATACCACTCCTGGCTCCTGCAGTACCCGGATGCATTTGAGAAGAAGGCAAAGTAACAAGTACCATAACACTTTGTGTGATATGATGTTTCAGCGCTCTAAATTCCTAAAATTCCTGATTGAAGGTGTGATATTTTACCAAGCTGAGCGGCGTCCTGGTAGCTGACAGCACACATGGCGCAGCATTAGTCTGGATACTGTAGATGTCTGGGAGACATGCTTTTTTTGCAGCAGGGGGATGGGTATGCTCAGGGGATATTAGTTCCACATGCCACTTGGAGCTGCCACCCATGAAGTTAACAAGCCTCTCAAAAATGTTGGAAGAAAGAAAAATACGGTAATTTGCTGCAGTTGTTAGCTTGTTAGTACCAACCTACTGGAGCTCACACCAGACACGCCAGTTCAGAACAAAAGCCAAATTTGCTGAAATTGCTGTTTTTATGTCTGCCATGTGAACACCATGGGTGCATGGTTTCAAGGCCAAGTTCTCACCATCCACAAACCTTCTTGCGCTCATGTGCAGTGATGACTTGATAACACTGACAAGTTGTTGACAAGAAGCTACTACAGCAAGAACCTGAGACTAATATAAATAGTAATAATCTTTGAAGAAGATATTTCATCAATAGCATAGCATGGCCTTGGTAGTGTTTGTTTGATGTAAAATGAGCTGATATTGCTTGTTTTTGTAAGTGCAGACAAGGCTCCCTGGAGTGTCGTAGGGTTGGTGGGTTGGGTAACCTGAGCTTGCCCACTAACTGGCCCTTGTACCTGGAACAGTGGTAAAACTAGCAGGGGGCGGGCGTGGAGCAGTCCTGCAGACCCATAACTAAGACCTGGGAGACAGACGGAGAACAGAGCCATCAACCCTCCATACACAAGCACACACACAAATAAGCCCACCTCATTTCATAAATGAATTATTGTTTGATTGTTTGTTATGTGTGTCCTATGTTAGCATTTTTTATCATCATTTTAGGGGTGGGTCAGGGGGTTCTTCAGTTGGTCAGTTAGCTTTTTTTGTATTTTCAGAATACAACAGAAGAATAGCTGTTGACAGTTGATGGGAATATGAATGAACACACACACAAACACACACACTTGCATGCACACTTACATTCCACAGCAGGAGCTGTGGATGTCTAGTGTAAGGAGAGGACATGTTGCAAATCATGCAGGCCTCATTTCACTCCTGCCTCAACCTCGGCTGGCTCTCTGACACACTGCAGTGGAGGTCTGCTCGCTCATTCTGACTTCCCAAGTCTTTAATTGAGGCTTGCACAGCTTAAAATTACATCTGAGCTCATGGGAAAATTGCTGTCTGATGTGAAATATGCCACATTGAAATGCATTCTTGTAATGATGGACATGTTTGAAAGGGTGAATGCAGATGTGACTTGTAACAAAGCTGCAGATGTCAGGTTTGGCCTCTGTTTACCTCGAGTTGAGAGCTCCCAACTCTGTGAGATTTCTATTTTGTTTTGTCTCTTTAGTCTGCATGGTCACTGTTCAGGTCTGCTCATTGTTTCCAGTGTGTTGTCTACATGTGCTTGTCATTTGGAGCAGTGGTGAACAGTTACTCATATTATGTGGTCAGTGCTGTAATCAAAGGCCAGCCCACTAGGGCTGAGTAAACACACATCAGGGAATTACACTGCAGCCCTTCCCCTAAGTGACGAGGATAAACACAGTCTGCTTACTGACTCCATAGACACTCTCACTCTCAGACCATTTCAGTTGCAACTTCAACATGGAACTCTGTGAGCATGCATGTGTCCTAGTATGGGCATCCTCAGTTCTGTCCAGTCATTTTAAATAGGTCTGGTAACCCTCTTAGCAGACGCACACACACACACACACACACACACACACAGGGGATGTCACTCTTCAGCTAACCACACACAAATTTGACAAGTAATTT
>CABFOQ010000563.1:0-16403 GCA_900660455.1 Gephyroberyx darwinii | reverse complement strand
GAAATTTACCCTGCCATGGAATTAAGACGCTGGTATTTGTGCACCACTGCTTCTGCCTCTCCTCTCCTCTCCTCTCCTCTCCTCTCCTCTCCTATCTCCTCTCCTCTCCTCTCCTCCTAGAGTTAATATCAATAGAAATGAATAGACACATTTGGCACATATTAAGATATTAACTACTAACCAGGCAGAGTAGAAAGAGTGTCTCCTCAGTGCCTACGGAGATACAAACTAACCTTCAACAAATCCTGCTGTCTGTCATACGGTGCTCTTATCGAATGCAGTGACAATCAAAGGAAGCGCCCATCAGAGCACACTCACCATGGTTCTGTGTTCGCTGAATGAGGACCAAGCAGTATCCCTGATGCTTTATGAGCTGCACTCAAAACAAGGGGTAGATATACTGATCCCTCTCCCTCACTATGATGGTGCCTGCCCGTGGGCTATAAATACTACATACCCTCTTTGGGCAGAGACCCAGGTGAATTCCCTTGCGCTCCCCTGCGGGTCATTGTCAGCTTTTAACTGCATGAGATTTAGAGGTAATAGCCAAACACACCACCCCATTACTGGGACACAAGAATAACAACAGGACATAGCAATGGCTCAGGGAGGAGAGTCGTGGCTTTGATTGGCAGTTCCACTTGTTGGGCTCCATCATCCAGCTGTTCCATGGAGACCGCAACTATGTTATGATGTGAGCTGTTTCTGGGTATCCCAGTGAAGGGGACTATTAGCTAAAGCTTTTTGAATCCCCACAAGACTTTGCCATAAACAGCATGCCAGGCTGTGGAAACATGACATCAGTATAAATGTCCATACAGATTTTATTTTGGCGTCAACACTGTTACATCGGCCTCTGTGCAACGTAATTAAGACAGCCAAGTGAGACAGGGAGCATCGATGGCACCCCCCCCCCACTATGAAACAGAACCCACAGGTGGATGCTGGGTGGTGGTGGGGTGTGAGATTCATGTGCAGCAGCAGCAACACAGTGCAGCAGGGTAAGCAGCAGCAGAGAGTGAGTGAGTTTGACAGCTTAAATAGCCCGCCTCGCTCCATTGTACTGTGTTACGGTCAGCCATAGCTATTTGTTGCGTGATTTCAGTAGATCATATGTGGATTTTATTTGTTGTGTTGGTTTTAAGTTGTGGCTTGAGTTCTTAACCAGTTAGTAGAAATGTTCATTTCATTATATCTCATATGGAAAAAACGGCATATATAAATGTTGGCATATGTCTCCAAATAAATCTCCATGTCACCAACATATGTTCATTCAAATATAATTTAACTTATATACAAGTTATATTTATTATGTTTACATGCAGAACTATATATCACATATCAATATTGCATATTTCATTATAAATATATGAATGAAATACATGCAAGGCTACGTAGTTATAAACTATATCATGATATAAAGATTTCTTTGAAACAATAAATGAACAGCAGCTACAAATGACTACAAGTGCACATTTATTTTAGGCAATATTTTCATGTACATGTACATAATAACGATTTGCACTACAAAGTCCATTACAAGAGCATAATTAAAACAGCAGGCCTGCAGATGCACAATAAACAATCAGGGTATTCAGACTAACTAATCCATTGATATGTGAACGAACACGGACAGTCACAGTGAAGATGAAACATACAGCAGAATGCATCAATAGATGCATTCACTTTGAAGAGAGGCTGTCATGGTGGCTCAGAGGTTAGCACTGTCACCGCACAGCAAGAAGAGCTAAGGTTTGAATCTCTGGTTGTTACTGTGTTTGCTTGTTCTGACCTTGTTCACATGGGTTTCAACAGTCCATATGTGTGACTTTATGTGGACCACTTGGTATAAATATATCTATTATATTCAACATATATACTGTATATCTTAGGAATATATTATATATACATTTCATTTCTATGTGGGATGTAACAGTAAAGTGTATAAAAACAAAAAGCTACATTTTAAGAGGAACATTAGTACCTGGGGAAGGGACGTTTAAGTGTTAACCTAGATTCTGTATTAAGATGCTACTCCAACAACAGCAGTCCTGTCTACAAACATGTAGTTAAATGACACTGCTCTTCTCAGCATATAATATCTACTCTTCTGAAAATATCTCTTATTATTATCTTTACCCATAAACCATGTATAATACAAGTTGTTGTGGAAGACTGCAGTCCTGGATATTTAGAGTAGGAATTATTTGAGAGAGGGTTTAAATCTTCAGCAGTTATCAAAGCTGAACAGCAGCACTTTGATAGATAAGTGGTTGTATAAAGTGTTTGTGGTGATCATTTGAATTTCACTTCTTTAAAGGCTTTTGACAGATGTTAGGTCCCCACTTAAAACATTTATTTTTTTTGCTATTCATTTCCAGGGAAATCACCACAAGGTGACAATTTCAGTTTTTGTGATTGAATGGCCCAGAAGATATTGTGACAAATGCATAAAGCTCAACAGCTTCAGAACTCACTCACATTTTGAAATAAAACAAACCAGCTATAGTTTTTTAAGCCTGTGATGACGCACGATGACCAACACAGTGGACAATGTTTAAACCTATGATTATTATCTGGGATGCAGGACTGCAGGACTACTAAAAAATAAGAACATATTTGAAGTCAAGATTATTGAATATCTGTCATAACAAGGGGAGGTGAGGTATATCAGGTGAAACAATGCAGTTTCATCTTGGATAGAAAAGGGAAAACATTGTTTTGTTATTGTATAGATTGGTAACAATGGTAACAGTGGAAAATATATCACTGCTGTTACATGAAAACCTTGTATCTCAGGACCAAAGCAGCCATCTTTCAGCTTGACCTCTTGAAATTACATAATTGACATAGATTACATCATACAGAACTTAGATTTGCTTGGATTTATTTTAAGGATGTGAAAAAAGTCCTGTCAGAGGCTAATTGATGTCATGCTCTTTTCCACACCCTTATACAGAAATCCTAGGGTATCTAATGATACAGAATCACAGTTTGTCTACTAGAGGTACTAAGTCTCTAAGGTTTATTGTTTACCCATTGTCAGAATTGTCAGAAAGACAAGCAGACAATCAGGGTCCACGTCATGGACATGCTTTTTAACAAGATTATTTGTGGCTATTAATCCTCTACTAAATATAACTGATGAGAAAGAACAGTGCGGGACACAGCAGGTCCTACGCCCTACACACAGCCTTGAGCAGGTCCTACGCCCACAATGCTGCACACACATGGCGCTCATTACAGCCTGCTGAGCCTCCAGAACGGCCAGCCAATACATGCTGACAAATACATCTGACAGATCTCATACTTGTACCATGAAGTTCACACTTTAAACCCAGTTGCAACAGTGAAAGAATAACAAGAACATTTGATGCCATAGTCACTGGTATGATGTACTAATAATAGATCTTTACCCTTTTCTCTGTGGTCACAACTAATTCTCCATTACGTGGGAGCGCAGGACAGAGTTAAGGTTCTGTCTGAAGTGCACACTATGCAGACTTCACTGTTACTCTCCCACTTACTTCGTCGCCCAATTACTCTGACATCCATTTACCCATCTTGTCCAGTAGGCAGTGCTAGCAACCCACTCAGCAACATGAATAAAACTCACCAAGTTTCTGAATTCGGTGTCTCAACTGAGTTTAATACTTAGTTTTGCTGTAGCTCTTTTTACACCAACATTTTTACACCAATAAAATCCTGCTGGACCTCATCAGCATCATTAAATGAGATGTATAATTATGTTGATAAGGTTTAGATATCCTTATAATTTTTATTCATAAACATTTAAAGACATTATCACATTTCAGAATAAATATTTCAACTAACCTTGAAACGGTCCATTAATTGTCCCACCAAATAAAATATTACTTTTAGCATAGTGGAAGTCTGAATGCATAGAATACAAACGGCCTTGAGCTTTAGTACACAGGACATCCATATAGTGGTGAGGTTAACGTAACAAGCTCTGATATGATGTCCTGCAGATGCACATAATTCATAAGATAGTGTTTGAGCTCTGCCATTCACAAGGCTAACGTTGGTGGGAGAGCCCTTCTGGAACAACACAGATCCCAGGCCCTCACTGGAAATATGATTTTTTCCCCCCAGGTTCAATTAAAATGAAATAAAAGATTAATGGAATGCATATAATTGTCAAGCCTTGCTCCAGCTGGGAGTTATATTGTCATGCTGTTAAATAAATGTGATACTGTTCAATTCAATCAACAGAGACCTTTTGCTTTTCCGCAGGCCAGCATTTTAAATAAAGTTTTGTGTAACTTACCTGATTAATTTAAGGTTGAAAAGTAACCATGAATGGCAACACCTTTACACATGCAGGTGGTCAAAATAAAGGAACGACCAGACAAAGTCTAGCCAGAGTCAGGGTAGTGAAGCCTGTGTTGTGGTGTGAGGTGCATGTTTGTCGGACATGGTTGAGGTCTGCCTTCCCCCACACACCAGTTTCCATCCTGCTGATCAGTATCATAGCAGTTCAGTAATGAGTGAGTATATATAGTGTATTTCCTACCTCATGGCAACAGACAAACGAGAGAGGTCTCCCAATAGTTTGAGAAACTTGCTGTTGATATTAAATGAACATGGTAAGCCACCAGAATTTGCAGCATTGCTGCTTTTTGCCACCATCATAACAAGGTCAGACAAGCTGCTGGAGCACCATGAGTCACCAATACAGCCAAAATATACTATTAATAATTTAAAGTCTCCCTTCCAGTGACCTCATCAAAAATCTGGATATTTTCAATCTTGCAACAAAAATCATTGGTTTACAGGGCAAAATGGACAGGAGTAACTATGTCTTGTTGTTATACAGGCAATCCTCATTTTGACTGAAATTGTGATTGCTGGAGATAACCATGCAATACCTTTTGAGATTATGCTTTTCAGACTTGTTTATTAATTTGAATGGGGTGACGAGGTCACAGGAGGTGGCCAGTAGTGGTGTAGTGAACATGGAGTCAAGGATGCGTTCAATATTTCAGAACTGATTGAATCCATGAGATACAATTTATTTCACACACAGACCATTATTTCATAATGGACAACGTGCCACGGTGTAATGTGTGGCCTAATGGACAAGGTGTCGAGCCTCTGGACCTGGAGAGAGTGTGGGTTGAAGTCCTAGTTGCTCGAGAATATGAATATTGTACATTCACATTCCTGTAGTGCCAGTATAGTACAGAGGAGAGTCTAGCCATGTTGCAGCTGAAGAAAACTGCCACGTTGGCTGCATTTGTCTGTGCTCCTGAAAATTTGGAGCAACATGTAGAAGCTTGATCTACTGACAAATGAGAGCTAACTTGGTACAAAAACAAGGCCACAGGCTGTACTGTGTGTCAGCATGTCCATCCTTACTGAAGTGTCCTGGAGCAAAAACCAGGATCTCAATCTCTCTCCTCACTCATAGCTGGCCCTGCACTCTCACCCCTCTGGTGAACTGTGTGCGTGTGTATGCATGTTATGTGTGCATGTCTCAGAGGGATACATGAAGAAACAAATTGCTGATTGTAATGTGGTGATTGAATGCTCCACTAAAAAGTTCATCAGCATTAATGTTTAATTTTAGAGGATGGATGTACCAAAACTATGTCAGGAAATGATAAACCAACAACCTACAATTATGAACCCAGACAACCCTTGACTGAGCAGAGACGCACGACTCCTTCATGTTGGTTCTACCTCGTTCACACTTTCATGAGTTGAAACAAGACTGGCATCAAAAAGTCCTCTAATCTACAGTAGCTCCAATGTGAATATTAAGCTCCCTGATACATCACAGCTATGATGCTCATCACATTTGAGTCCTGCATCTTATCATCACCCTAGAGCCACAAATAAAATGCAATAAGTGAAACTTTTAATAAGCCTCCGTCACTTTCCCCCAAGGTGTTCCTTCTATGGAATAAGAATATGCCGTTGTCCCCTGGGGTACTAAAAATATGACTCATGAGGATATCATTTTCTACCTAGGACTGATTGGTACAAAGGATACCAGCTGGAAGCGATTGTACATTGGGAGACTCATCCACATGGATCAGGAGGTGGAAAGTGGATTAATCCGTCCGTTTTGATGCATACCTTCACTCAATGATAATTGTATAATTAATGGAGGAAATCAAACAATCTTCATTTGCAAATGAGCTCGTGGTGTCAGCAGGGGGAGCACACGAGCCCAGTATTGTTGTACCAGTACAGCCTACAGTGTGTTCCCTGACCAGTGGAGTGAGTTAGTTTAACTAGACCACTCATGATTGATTAACTTCGTTTAGGTAAAATATCTATTCGTTGATCTGTGATCAGAGGTTTGCTGTTATGTCATGTAGTCATCAAAATGCTCAGGGAAAGTTTAGGAAGTCTGACACCACTTTTGATGCAATATAAATGTATGATTTCATAGTCTTATAATTCAACTTACCTTTACCCCAAGGGATATACTGTACTGTAAAGTACCATGTCACTTTTAGATTTTTTTCATTAACACAAATGTACATGAACCACCTCAGTCATTATTTAATTCAACGTGCATTCAATAGATATGCACAGGCTACGTCCATATAGATAAACAGGAATGAAAATACGAATCTATGTATGTATCTATGTATGTGGAATGGTAAATGTGACCAAATGTGCAATTAAGATATAATTCCAGGTACGTCTAAATGGATAGTGAAAATAATATATGATGCTTTTCATTCAGATTTTACATAAATCATAGTATGTTTTGAGCATAGGATTTTTACAACACAGTACAGAAAGGATTAATTAATACTTGACATATCTATTGTATGTCATATTCTAAGTGGAATCTGTTCATAAAGTTAAAAGCTTCTCTTAGAAAAAGACCCCTGAAGAAGATATTTAGTCTAATAATGGACTAAGTGGCATTCAAAGGAATAGTTACAAACAGCGCAGATAATTTATTTTAATTTCCTACTCTGCGTCTATGTTTGTTTTTTGCGTCTGCTTCTGTGACAAACAGGCTAAAAAAGTAGGCTTGGCTAAATTCCCTGAACTCCACTAATCTACACATCATCTCCTTCCCTTTTCCAGACGGTATCGATCACCCCGCGCCTTTACGTCAGTATTGATAAGTTTGCCAAAGCAAAATCAAGTGCAATTGTCCAGTTAATGTTGGGGACGGACGCGTGGATACGGTTGCTTTTTACTTTTTGAAAGACCGGGGTGGTTCGCCAAAATACCTTTTATTTTCTTCCCCCCGCTGCCAAACATGTTGGTAGACTTCCCAAACATATCGGCGGACTCGTGTTCAGTCTATTCATTACTTTTTTTTTTTTAAGTAGGACCGGTAATCGTAAACGTTGTTTAACGAGGGGGAATCCAGCCCACATATTTATTGCAGCCGCTGAAAAAAATCTCCTCAATATCCCCCAAGATGGCCGCCGATGTAGGATCGATGTTTCAATATTGGAAGAAATTTGATCTACGGCGGCTTCAGGTTAGTGTTATTCTCACCTTTCTCCGCGTATTTTTCCAGCGGTATGTCGTGCTACTTTACTCTGATATGTGTTATCTCGTTTTGGGCGAATGTACAACGAAACTGGCGGTGTTTGCATTGATAGTTATTAGAAATTGATCCCTCTTCTGCCTTTGTTCAGTTCAATCATTGATCAGCGGTGGAGCGACCGTTGAGCAGCACAGGCTCTGTTAGCCACACCGCTCTGGGATCAGCACCGCGGACAGCAGTGGTGTTAGATACGTTAGCTTTTCTGCCGTTTTACGCCGTTATTGTAAGCGACAAACATCGCTGTACATGTACGGAAACTTTTAATGCGCCTCTGAATATTGGTTCTTGGACGCAGGCTGTAACTTTTTCTCTTTTTTTTACCCAGTTTAATGTTTTATGCCGTTTGTGTCGACGACCGTTGCGTTGCTGCATCTCAGCACACTGATTCCGATAGTATCATGTATACATGTGATTATACATTTTTAGCATCTTGAGCCATTTGCATGCGGGAAAGTTTTGATTTATGATTCAGAAAGTTTTTTTCCTCCCGTTAACGTTAGTTCTGTTGAGACGTTTAATGAGAATATTTTGTCCACGGGCAGGCTGTGCCAACAGAAACGTCAGCTGTTACTGATAGTGCAACATTTAGTTTCTCAAACGACAAGCTTTCTGTTTGCAGCCTGGGATTTTCGACATTGAAGCGCTGTCTTGTTATTTCGCTTGCGCCAAAAAAATGTTTCTACGATACTTGCATTTTATAGCCTAGAGATGTGGCAGGTGAGCAGTTTGTTTTATCGCAGCCTAGCCTGTACCTATAGCTCCATTAAACACCACGCCGTGCCTGTAGCCTATAGCTTAACCCGCTGAGTTGAAAGTTGGATTCATAAACCACAATGCTGACTGGCTATATTGTTTGTATCCCTGAAACCAGACGCTGAAATAAGGTTGGAAAACGTAAACGCGGTTCGGTGTCCGCTCCCCCCCTCCTCTGCTCTCTCCTCAAGCCGCATAGGGCTGCTCGGCCGGGGGGGCTGTGTAATTGTATTCCCCGCTAATGTTTGTAAATCAGCCTCGGCCGGCGCAAGGGCACTGTCTCTGCCGTATGACTGATGTTCTGTAACATGAGAAATGACAGCAGCATGGCAGCCTGGGTGCCTCGGAAAAGCCTACCGAGGAGGAGAAATCAGATCTGGTGGTTCTCGGTTGTCTCGTGTTATTCCAGCTCCCAGCCGCTGGACCACTCATCTAGTCTGGGATCCACAGGGGCGAGGGAGCTGCTGTACTGTTGTTGGCTTCATTTGCCATCTTACCTGTTAGAAAACTGCAGGCATCACATTATCCTGCTTCATCCAGAATGCATAGGCCTATGTAACGTTTGCATACATAGAGTATAGAGTCAAGATCTGTTTTTTTATTAAATTAAACTGAATAGCCTGAGAGCTAAATGTGATCTGGCCCTTAAGGATGCCCAAGCCACTGCCCAGTGTCACAAGCACTGATGTAGTGGTAAATAATAGGTTGGTAAACTATGAGCTGCAGTCAGTCATCATCATAAGGCAAACAACCACCAATAGAAACAAAAATCAGTTATACTTCCAGAAAAGTGTTAATTTGTGCTTGTTTTCCATGAAATAACCCTATCCTAATGTGACTTCAATCCGTTTGATTCTACTCTTGATATATACTTTGAACGTAACTCAGAAAGATTTGTCAACCCAAAAAAGGCAGCTAATTTCTATTCTTGAGTTTAGGTGTAGGGTTTGAGTTTTAGATAGATTGATAGGAACCTCATTTCAAGTATGTAAAATCTAAAAACTTTTGTCAATCACCTGTATAAGTCGATATATAGCCTGCTTGCACAGTTATACAGGTATTAGTCACAGTAGTCACAGGTATCACTTTAGTGGTTTTGAAAGTAAATTATAACAAATGCACAGATGCAAACAACTTAGTCAAACTGACACCTACATTTTTAGAAAATATGAGTGTTGCACATTCACTCTTCAAAACGAATGTGTTATCTTCCACACTTCTACTTGTCTAGTCTGGGAAAACAAATATTTCTGTTACTTTTCAACACAACATTTGTTAATAATATCATATGCTTTGTCAATATCTGTTGCTAATGTGTGTCAGTTATTAGTTGAAGAAAAGTGACTCAAATATCTGTTGTTCCAAACTAGATGTGTTGAAAATGGTGGGTGTGTTGAAAAAGTGTTAATTTGTCCCGTAATTTTACGTCTTCTACACTAAAACCTCCAGTATCTCACCAGACTAGCATGATCACATCAGCAACTCTGGTAAATATTCTTATAAAGCTTTTGGTTGCAAACATGCCTGTATCTTAAATGTGACATTTTTTCATTTTTTCTTGTACATGTGTTAGAAATCAATTAAGCCTAATTCACTTATTTCTCATTCAGTCACAGTCAAAGGCAGTGTGGCATCATTACAGTGGTTTCATCAACTAGCCTATAGAACAGTATACAGGCCATGTCTGAGGACATCCACAAACTGTAGGCTATTTATTTTAGCAACTCACACAGGAACATTTATTTTCTCATTACAAGTTATTATAACAATAAACTGAGTGTGCATTTTTTAATGTTTGTGCAGTAGATTTGTGCCTCAGTGGCGTACAGGATGAATAATTCACCTGCAGGCTGATGAAAAGAGGGCAGGGAAAGTGCGAGGCGTCGAGGTGGAGTGACCTTGGTTCCTGCTGGCTGCAGGTCACCCGGCCGTTGCCGCGGTAATCATTCACACCAGCCAGATGGCATTTCCGTGGGCGAGCATGAAAAGGACGGGTCAGGGTCTGTCCTGCCAGGTCCTGCCAGGCCCAACAACAACTCTGGGCCAATACGGTATCAGGAGAGCATTCGGCCTGTAGAAAGACTTTGCAGAGCCAGGTGATGAGAAGGTGTGGTCCGACCAGGTGGAAATGCGCTGATATTACAGTAACGCTGTTGTCTAATTCTACAGATTGGAACTACTTTCTTTGTATCATTCATTAATTGAGCAACCGGCTTACCTTGTACATTATCATCTTTAATTGACCCTCAAACATTTTAGAATGAGTCCTTGCATGGACACATCAAAGCACACCGTAAAACATTTTAGATTACCTTCAATGGCTAAGTTTAAAAAAACTTGGGCTCCATGCCGTCACTGGCTTGACTCATAAGCCCTCTGTTGTTTTTAGCGATGTCGCAATGCTGTGCTCATACGGCGTAATAATGTTCAGCTTATTTGTTAACATTTCTTAGCCTTGTTTCCACACTCTCTTCCATGAATCTAAGAGGCAGCAGGGTTTTAGATCAGGAACAAAAACCTTGTGATTGTACTACATTTAGCATGACTCAGTTGCTCTGGTGTCAGCTCTAATCCACACACAGAGACAACAGTATTGCCAAACAGTGAAATTGCTTTGCAGCCTGTGAGCCTGGCTGCCTCCGCTGCCAGCCTGCTCTGTGTGTTGTTTGCCAGCAGCGCCCGCCCCCCCATACCCAACCCTGCAATCTCAAATTGGCTGTGAAAATCGGTCTCTGTCTCCCTTTCATTCATGCTTTCATATATTTGTTTGCTGATATTGTTAATGTCACATGCATCAGTATAATCTCATTGTAGTGGAGAATAAGTCAGTCCAGAGCTCTACAGATCTTCTTTTATTTATCACATTGCCTGTATTATTTCACTCACATGCAGTGATAGATACAACAGGTTTAGAGTTAACCTCGAATTGCCTTCACAGTGGGTGCTATATCCTCATTATTTCATTTTCTCTTCTGTAGTCACATCTTTTCAAATGTTCAGCTGATTAAGTGCAGCATTTAAATGCAACACACTGCCCCATCCTCATCATCATCACAGGTTTGAGTTGCACATACCTGCCATATAAACATTTCCCAACATGCTTTCATATTATTACGGCTTCTGTGAATCGATGGGTGGGGCATGTCTGTCACGGTCCCATTTCCTTTGAGTTGCCCCTCTTTTCCTTTGACAGTGACAACAAAGAAAAGAGGGGAGCTTTTACAGGACTATCTAGGGTAAATTGAGATGTGAAATCCAAGAGCCATAACCCCGGTACATTAAACGCAGGGAACATTAGAGAGCGAGAAGAGTGAAACAGACTTGAGCATTAAGCTGTTTAACCTCTCTGTGTAGCATTAGTGGTAGAGACTTCAAAGCAGATGCTTCAACGTTGGAAGCAGAATGACAAATGGGTTTAGAGACAGTTACGGTGAGCATTCTCACAGAAAGACTGGGCCTGTCATTAATGTCAGCTTAATCACTTTGACCTTCCTTCAAGAAGATTTCCATACCTTTCCACAGTCATTTTGCCTCGCTTATGCTCCTGTTTGCAGAATATGTGCTGCTGTTTGATAAGCCTGTGTGTGATGATGTTACTGTTTATGTCAGCATGTCAGCGATTGCATACTTTTACTGCCCTGAAAACTGTCATATTAAACTGCTGTTTGAACAGTTACAGATGAAATTATTGACATCATGTGTACATAAGATTTAGTAGTATTGATCATTGATGGTCTTAAGTAATGAATGCTAATAATTCTGTCATTATCAGCCACCATGCTTTGGACTTCTGCTCTACAATTCTCACAGTCAGGAATTTTCACATTTTGGAAGGCTTCTCTAGTCTAGAGTTGTGCCAAAAACCAGTACCCCTAATGTTTCAGCAGGAACGCCCCCTTGGTAGTTGACAGTGCTTCATAGCGAGAGATGCCAGATTTTTCATAGCGGTGTGTTCTCCATTCTGTTGCCCCTAGGCTGGAGCAATTGCTTTGCTGGAGTAAATAACCAGCTTTAACAAAACTTCAGGGACACATTAGTCTGCTGGAGGAAGGCTCCATGGCGGTAGGGCAGCCTCCTCTTCCTTCACAGCGAGGCAGGCGGAAGCATCAGGAGGGGAGAGGTAATGGCTCATCGGTATGGGTATAAAGCTGTGTCCTCTCTCCCTGCTGACAGCCAGTTCCCTGCCCAGCAAGTCCATATTGAGCCGTGTTTCTCCACCATGGCCTTGCTTTATTTGTTTTGACTGTCTGACGCCACCACAGACATATTGAGCACCAGTCTTTTCTTGTTCATTTTCCTGAGCTTACAATGAATCCCTCTGCCCTCCCTCCCTCTCCCTTTCTCTCTCTCTTCCTTCCTCTCTCTTACCATCCCTCTGCTCAGCCTGCCTCAGCTGTATTTGGCAGGGCTTCACTTGCTGTAATTCACCCCTTTATTGTCCATTTCGTCCTTCATGGGTAAAAAAAAAAGCAAGTCCTGTTTTTCTTTTCTTTTTGTGCGAGTGCTGGGCTTTTGTACAGTGTGTGTCCTGACGTTGGTTGTCATGTAGCGGGGGTTAGCATGGTGTGAAGGGTGCTCCTGGGCCCTGTGCGCTCATGAGATCAATGCTTCACTGCCCTTCTCCAGGTTGTCTATGGGGATCTCAGCCGCTCTTATTATGTGCCACTGCACAGCGTGTGTTTACTAGACTGGAGGAATAGGATGCTTGTGCATGCCACCCATTTGTAAGAGCCATTTGTCCTCATTTAAGTGGAAGAGAGAAGACCTGGGAAAGACGGCCTCTCAGTGGTCTTTTGAGTATTAAAACAGCATTTGTTATTACTAAGCAGACATGCTCTTATTTATCAAAATAATACAAAAGTTGTAATATAGCAAAAGCAGATGGATCAGGCTTGTTGTGTTAGCCAGTCTTGTCTTTGTGCAGCTGCTACCCCCACACAGTTAATTACTCTCTTATTCATCCCCAACAATGGGAGGGGATAGAATAAATCTGAACCGCGCTCTCCCGCTTCTTCACCAGGAAGGTGCAGACTGGGACCCTAAAGCGAGCGAGTGGCTTCAAGAGGTACAGTTTATCATTTTTAATGGAGAGGAACAGGAAGTGGAGACGTGAAGCTGAGCTCTGTGATTTATACACCGCCTCAGTCGGGGGAGAAAAGAGCAAGTCTATCTCTCTGTCCACACCTCTGGTTGCAGTCGCTCCTGCTCATATCATACCCCTTTGGCGATTTCAGCTCCTCTCCAACACTACAAAAATACACTTGCGCTATTCTCTCTGCGCCTCTCCCGGAAAATAAGAGGATGCCTGTCAGTGTACACCTAACCAACAGATTGTTGGAAAAAGTAGGTGTATTTGCTATTCATTCATTCATTGACCATCCATTATTATGCAGTGTAATTGGTTATTGCTGGTATGCAGGAGGTGTCATCCCAGAGATAATGCTGTCCCACAATGCCTGTCTCTCTCCTCCTTCAGTTTGTCTGGTTTTGTTGTTCCTTGGAAAGCTCGGTGATGTCATGCCTCAATTGTCACCTGTTCATTTACTTTCGTAGTGGAGGGCATTGGGGTATTGATTAGGGTTTGCAACTGTGTTAGCAGCTCTGTTGGTGTGTAATATAGGCCTCAAGGCTATTCTTTCTACCCGTTAGCCTCACAGTGCTTCCCAGACCTTGTAATCTTAATTAAATATGCAACTTTTGATACAGGGTCACTATTTTAGCATTAGAATGTGGTCACAGACTCTGCTTCACGAGTTGAGAGAAAAGGATTGTTCAGGCATTTTGAATCTTAATGCAAAGAAAGGAGAGAAGAACAAAGAACTGAATTGAGTCTCTCCTTTTTCAATTTCCCTTGTTAGGCTCCTACTGCATTCCCCTATAGTTTTTTTTTCTTTTTTTCCAGATGAATTTTATGATATTTTCTCCCCTCCCCTTTCTCTATCTCTCCCTCTTTCTCTCTCTCACTCCTCGGCAGTTTTCCCTAGACAGGTTCCACAGTGTTTTAGAGGGGATGGATTTAATTGCTCTGTGGGGATTGGTTGGCTGTGCCGGGCTCGGCTGTTTAATTAGTGTACCCTGCCGGGATTGGTTTAATGCTTCATGATCTTGAAATTGTCTGATTGTTCAGCCCTCTGGGGACTCTCCCTGCCTACGTAGGCCAGCAGGTTTAGCTAAACATTGCTCCAGGCTTCTGCTGTATGTGGCTGGAGGAAGAATAAGCCTAAGGAACCGTAATAGGGGGGTGTCAACCTGAGGCCCCCTTGCCTTTATTACTGTATGATGCACCAGGGGACATACATGCGAAATGGACAGTCCTTCACCCCAGGTGATCTCTACACACTTCACTGGAATGTTTGCTACTCATAGTATTTCACTGCAACTGGATGCTATATGGAAATTATGAAATTGACTATTAATGCAGTCCCAATATTTAGACTATGGTACAGTGTTTCTTCATGATAAGCAAGCACATGATTTTTTGTCGGAGCCAAGCAAAATATGCATGTGGTTCCACACATTTTCTACATTTTCACATGTCTGAATAAATGTCCTGTATTTTTAAATAAACTTCCTTGCTCCATGTTTTTGCTGACTTGTTTTGAATGCAGATGGAGAATCTCCGCTCATCCTGTGATGAGGCCATGAGGAAGGTCTATCTGGATCTCTGAATTATGTGCATGGTCACCTTGAGTGAGGAAGCTGTGGAAATTACATTTGTGTAAATGGGAAAGGGGTGTGTCGGTGTCCCTTCTGTAGCCTCCCATGGGATGCCCTTGGTTTGGTTCAATCATGGCAGAGATGTTGACCTCAACAGTAAATGTGCTTGGCACCAGATCCTGGATAAGGGAAGAGTGTGTGCTGTGGCGGGCAGTGGAGTACAGATAGTACCTATTGAAGGCTAAACTCATTCCGCTTCATCAGACTTATCGAGCACACTCTCTCAAAGAACTCAACCTTGAAGTGCATAAATCTCCAGTGGATGATAATAAGAATACCTTCCTCAGCCTGTCTGTCTGGACTTTATAATGCATTTGTCCTCACAGTGAATGATGGCCCAGCATTTTGGTGTAGCAATGATTACTTTTGGTCTGAGAGCTTTCTCTATGAGGAATCTTCCAGGTAGGTGCCACCTTGACTTGATATCATGTATTCTACTGTTGTTGATTGGATCATCTGCACTCTACCTAGGGGGTCATTTTCTCTTATGCCAGTGTTTACTATAATGTTTACACCGTTAGAGACACTGAGCGGATGCACATGATCACCAAGGTGACAGAACACATGGCAACCAAGCTGCTCCCAGAAGAGAGCCCCACCCTGAGCCTCATCCCTCTCCTCTCTGGGGAAGATGCCCTGATTACTGAGTGACTTTGTGGTGGAGTTGAGGGCCCTCTCAAGCTGTTGGAATTGTTTGTGCGATAATGATAAGGGGTTGTGAGTAATCAGAGGTGGGTTGTGTAGACAATCTTTTAATCTTTCTATTGAGAATCTTTTTCGGGTATGCCTCTACATTTTATCCTTTCGTGATAAATATTACCTTCACTTCTGTTGCATTTAGCCTTAAGTAGTCGGTTGGGCCATGAGAATATAATGCCAGGTCTAGTCCTATCAGTGGCTTTGGTGATATTCATTGTGTTCTTCTGTGAAACCTCAGGTCAAATGCAGATCATGACCAAAGTCAACAATGCCACGCTTTTATATATAAACCAAAAGACTTAATATTGTGGAGCTGATTCTCCCTCAGAGATAAAAAATATTAGTGCACCCCAGCCCCATCCCCCACTGCCTTTTGGGCAGGGTGTGAGTCCGGCGTCCGTCTAGACGTGCGGCATCATTAACCTGCTGTGACCTCGGCCACTGATGAATTCGCTCTCACATCCCCTGCAGCCTAGCGTTAGCAGCCCTCCTCCTGTCCGCTGGGACCTGGGGCTCCTCTGGACTGGCCATTAGAGCCACTAGCCTCCACTGGCAGGCATTAATAGGCCAAGTGGCCAGAGCCTCTCCCAGACTGCTGAATAATTCAGACTGTCTGGGCCGTGTCTAGTCCCAGGGCACAGGGGGATGTGAACTGGGTAGCAGGGTGCAAGGGGGCCGTGTG